>DWQT01004654.1:0-11038 GCA_018244895.1 Myscelus amystis hages
TACTCGTTACATTTGCTTTGAAATTTTAGGGTATTTGTATATATCGGAGACATTATTTCGGTTATATCAAAAGCTTGTGATTCACTTGATATGCGACGACATTTAGGCGACAGTGATCGCAATCACCATCACATCTAATGGCCGTCTACCTCTTTTCTATGCTGTTTATAAAAAAAAACTTAATATAGAGTTAAAGTTTATATATTATTTTATTTTTGTGCAGGTTTCTAACGTGGAAAAATATTTTTGGCGACAATTTCTATTAGGCGCATTATGTAAGGAATATTTTGTAGCGTACATTTAAAGATGTTTTGATAAAAACATGCCTAGAATAGCATTTTCAGTGCCTGAGAGGAGAGTGTAGGAATAAAATCTCCTAGAAAGTGGACGGAAATTGCGAGCTCCGGGCTATTGCAAGATCCATTGATTTCCTAGAAGGAGCTTGTTGTACGCAATTACCAATTACTCCGACATTCACTGCATTTTATCGGTACTTGTAAAAGTTTAATACATACATACATAACCATTACGCCAGGTCCCTTACGGGGTAGGGAGAAAGTTCATTAATATAAATAGTGTAACATCAACTGTGTAAATACCTGAAACATTTGCCATGTGCAATTTTATCTACTTCATAAATCCTTCAAACGTTGATATTATGTTGTCGCTTTAACTCATGGACACTTGGTAACACCATCCAAAAAAAAACATACATAACTTCTTACAACATGCCGGGTAAGATTAGAATTATTAACCTGGATGTAAAGTATTGGAAGACCCGTCTTTAATATCAAATAATACCAATATTTTGTCTCATGTAAGTCCGCAATGCGCAGTACGTTGGGTACAGTCAACCACAACATTTATATTAAAATGCTTGTGATCTCAATGACGAGTTACAACGTCCACTAACAGGACAAAAGAACAGTGTTTAACGAGCGATATAAGAATGAAGTGTTTGCCTCAACCAGAAAAACAACACACTGTATAACGACCGTCCATTAGCAAAGTCTTTTACACGTAATCACTGTGAGATCAAAAGGATTATTATTTCTTTCACATGCTTTCTTTATAAATATTGCTAATCTTTATAATATTTGTATATCTTTACGATGAAATGTACCAGCATTGTTAGATATTTGAAAGCTAAAACAGTTCTTTTGTCATTGTAAATGGCAATTGTGTTGCTATTTATTTTGATAAAATAAGACCTCACAAAGCTTCCACAGACATTATTTAGTTTAGGACCTTTATTTAGGGCTAAGCCATTAGCATTAAATTTAAATCGAAATAGCCACCCGAAACAAGATAGAATGTTTTAAGTACATTAGGGTAGTCATTCTTGTGAAAATTAGCCTCAATAATTATATCTCTTTACTGTTTCGAAATGTTACTATGTTACATTGTGAGTGAATTCAAAACGAGAACGCCTTATATGCAAAATAGGCACATCGGTTGCCATGTAAAACAATCCATTATATTTCGGAACATTCATTGTACATGGGTACATCCTTTTAAAGGTTACGACTGAGCACGGCTCTCCCCTCGACTGTGAGTGACTCAAACTTGTGAGTAGTGTTTTGATACAATTTCAACAACGTTTATTAACATAGAGTACTATGAAGATATAAATTAGTTGGAAGGAAAAGGTTCGAGCACGACACTTCTATATCCGCTACATAACAATGCCTCCGCGTCCCAGTGAGCTTTTCGCCACTCCCTTCTAAGTGCAGTTTCAGTAGTAGTTGATTTACAGGTAATCGTTAAAGTTGAGCTTATAACATTAATCCAGATTTTTGTAATAAAGGCTTAACATTCTAATGACCTTTTTCGACAAAAGCTTTCAATTTTTCTCAGCTGTGATCTTAAATACTTGATTTTTCACTAACAATACCACCACTGTAATGAATACACTATATACTAAAAATTAACTATAACTTTAACGGAAAGTAAATTTCATATAAAATGTCTGTAACGCGACTTCGATTCAAAGGCTTCGGAAGCATAACTTAACTTTTGTTAGCGCGGCAACAATGTGATCCACGCGCTTCCATTGTGATTCTTGAAGAATACTTTATTGAAATATTTTACTTCGAGAAATATTATAGACACATTGCTGACGGAGTTTATAGAGCAGGAAGCGACTGGTAAATGCCGAAGCCGCAACAACCCTCGCTGCGAATCCAACACCGCATTGTAATGTTACGTTTTCAGGGAAACGGCACATCTGTGAAAACAACTATCGAGATAAGTGAAGTTTTTGAATGTTATTGAAAACGTTGTGGTTGTAGAATTACCAAACCATACATTTGTTAAAAATTCCGTTAAACTTTTACTCTTTATCAATTAATACATCTAATAATTAAAGGATATTTTAAGTATTCAGTTAAACGGAACTTATTGCAGGGTGAGAAAAAAAATACATTTTTCGTTGATGTCACACCCGGGCTAAGCTGGGCTTACATCGTGCTTCGTCGCGTAGGTCAAGTGTGTTTCTGAATTCAAATGGCTGGAATAAGATGCACACTTGACCCGAGCTGCGAGCGCATGTCGCAATGCAGGCCGCATCACTGCATGTGCCGTTGTGTAATTAAACAAAGAAGCGTACGTCATAATAGAACTTATTTTACAAATGTAAAAACGTACAGAATGCGAACCGTTTTTTGACATGTTTCTATGCATTGTAACAGTACAATGTTTTAAGTAACAATGTTCGCCGTGTTTTAAGTAACGCTGTTTTACGTGAGTCTGTGGCAAGCGCCGCGCGCTGCTCTATCGACCACCACTCGCGAGTGTCAAGATTTTCAGAAAACGACGGATTTTTTTCGACCGATGTTTCATATAGAGAAAAATGTTTATATGTGAATACCTGTGTTTTTAATGATTATTTTTATAGAGTTTCAATAACAGCCAACGATTGATAAACACATTTAAAGTTATAAATCAATTACAATAAAAAGTTTGTCTGCAATTCTTATAGAATCCGAGTATAAAATATTGCATGGTAGTAATTAAAGATTAAGTGACTATATCGGAATAGTTGTTCAATCATTATTAGGTAAATGCTTGGTATATTCAAATACGCCAAACTTGGCACATGTAACGAATATATAATGATTCACCATACATCTTATCCATTATTGCTTCGATATATTATGTAAAGTTGATTATGTACATAGATCTCTTTATTGTAACACTATTACTTGTTCAGCTCAATTTCACTTTGAGCGGCGCAAAGCATTACAATTTCAAAACCCGCTTGAGCGAGAACGTGTATAATTAACCCAAGTCGCGTGCCTTTACTTAAAACATCTACATAGCTCTCTAACTTACGTACAACTTAAGACTGACAATTGTGAAAAATACAAAAGCTAGTCCATTTCTTAATACGAAATAACCTTCAGAAGAACGACCTAACGTTACAAATGAATATTCCATTTCAATGAACAGTCGTAGAATACTAAAGTCGACCCACGAAACCTCTTCTAACCTATTATTATAGTCTATTAACGAGCCATACTAAATTCACTAGAAATTTTGTTCTTGTACATTTTATCTAAGTATTCACACAAATACCCTTTGCTACAAAATGGAGACTGTAATATACATAGTATATAAGTTTCAAGCTTTTCCGTTCATATAATAATGAGATTTTGCTCAATGGCACCCGCACGTATGCATTTTAATGTTCTCTCGACGTCTGCACAGAAATGCTGGAGATATGTTTAAATTCTCTCTTTCGTCTACAGAAAGAACATTAATAAGCCAATTAAACATTGTGATTTATTTTTAATATTAGCATTGGCAGATTTGTTATACAGACAGACACCTTCACCCAAAGTAGGCCGAGCCTGTATTATAGTAATCAGACAGCTGATAAAAACGTAAAGGTTTTTTAGTCACATTGTTTGGATAATTTCACATCTACAACAAACACTTATGCTAATCAGCTCAACACAAATATTTGAAGCGGGCAGGAACTGAACGCATATCCTCCAGCTCGGCAGTTGGGTTCACTAACCAGTTCACCAACGGATCGGTAGTATTTTGGTATAATACTAGCAGATATAATCTACTAAAACCAGCTTTGGTCTTCGACATTCCATAATTTCTATTCCACGGTTTCTAATACATTTTGATTAGGTTACCGATATTAGCACTCAACGGGCTTGCTTAGGGATTTATTAATTAAAAAGTGGAGCATAAGACGATGTTGACTGTACTTTGTACCGAAATAGTTCAAAGGTGGTAGAACCCTCTGTGGTTCGACTGCGTCGGCACCACCGCCACTCCTATTTCTGCCTTATAACCGCAGTGTCAAGCGCTGCCGTGTTCCGGTTTGAAGGGTGCGGTAAGGGAGACATACTTTTCCGAGGCATTCCAGCTTAGTCCTCAGAGGTAGAGGCGCATCTGTGGTCGACCTGAGATAGGAATCTAATCTTATCTAGGGTTGATTACAAATGTCCATGGGCAGCAGTAGTCACTTACCATCAGGTGGACTGCATGTTCGTATTCTACTTCCATATTATAAAAAATAATAATTACACAATTGCTGTTGCAAATAGACACATTACAGACAGCATTACTCCTATACTTAACTCTATTAACTGAACTAATGTCACTAACGGTCCTATTTCTACAGTCGTGTTACCATATTAAGTGATATTGTCATTAGCTATTAAATTCAGTAACCTAATACTAAAAATCCATCGGATTCAGGCCAATTCTAACTCGCTTATACCTACTCGTATGTAGGCAGAAGGCGCCGAGATATTTGTCTATTACATTGAAGGCAAAATAATTATTATAAACAAGTATCGGCATATACTAATGCATAGTAATTTATACATCATTAAAGACAATTTAGTAGGCAACGCGTGGATAGACGGGCTAACGCAAGCCGTCAGGAGTGACTTGATTACCGAAGCACTTAGAACCTTAAATATGCCAGCCCGTTCACTCGTTAGTGCATGCCATATAATTTTATTACACAAGCAACTATACACACGGATATCTATAGTGTATATAATACATACTGTTGATCTTACAACGTGCTTACATTGAAACGTAGAGCTTATGCGGCATGTTTGTCTTAACTATATCTATGCCAGGGTTCGATTTACGTCAGAACGAACTTCAGAATATCTGTCATAAGTTATCTGTTCTAGATCATTAATAGTTTTGTCCTAATAGACATATTAAACTTAGCCCCCCTAGGTTTGTTATTAAGCATTATATAACATTTCTAATATTATATGTTTAAGATAGGAGGGTTAATAATCAACTCCGGTAAGGATTGATATTAACAGTAAAAATCGCCAGTACATAAAGATCATAGGAAGTAAGGAGACATGCGACAACTGACTATTGCAAAGACAGTAGGATTTTCAAATGAATTCAGCAATGATTTTCACAAATTCAGCTGAAGTTATGCGCAGAACGAATTGAAAAACGTAAAGCAAGCGCGCTGGTATATTAGTCCGTTAAAATTGTGTGCCAGACATTTGTTTTCGCGGAGTAATCTCCTCGACCCGAGGTGCTTCGCAAAACTGATTACGAGTTCAAATTAAGTCGTAAACTCGCTCGAATTACGGCGCATTAATGTAGGCATCGCTTTTAAGAGTAACTCAACGTGCCACGGAAAAAAGTTACTTATTGTTCTCATTATGGAAATTACTTTTCGTCTGTACATTGAAATAGAGAGATTTACATATTTTTGAATAGTTACAGATAATATTCAAATAACGATAATATGGGATATATTATTGTAGCAAATATTTAAAAAAAGATTATTAAATTGAGCCATTGGTCAAGTGGTCAGAGACTTTTACTGTGGAACCGAAGGTTTTCACTTCGATTCCCACTAAGGACAAATATTTCTATGACAAGCACCGGTATTTCTAAATATATTAAATAAAGTACGTTGTCATAGTGTTATACTTAATATTTTCTTACAATACATAATTAAATGAATAAAACTATTAATTGAAATAATTTTTATCCACTAATTGCTGCAGGGAACAGTCGCAGTCGTCCATTTATTGGATAATATATGGTAATGATACACACATTAATGAACAGGTAATTGTCTCGTCAGATTCAGTATGGCGGCTATTGCAGTTAATTATTAGGAAGGTATTGCTAATATGGTATTGACTAGTACTATATACTACTAGATAAGAGCACCAATATTTACGAATGGAAAGCAAATAATTCTGTTATATAAAGAAGGGAAAAGCCATAACACAAGCGCGAGTAGAAAATAACAAAAGAATCTAGCCTTTCGATTTTTATAATATAACAAAAATTCGGATTTTACAAGTATAACACTTACACTCACAACAGCGACTTTGGTGAATCAGGAATTCGCGCTGAGTTGGTTTTTATCAGACCGAAGATAGCAGCACTCGCTTTCCCCCCCAAAAGTGGTACAGATTATAAATTAATGTGACACATTAATTCGGAGCCCTTGCTATTACTACATCATTAATCTGCAGTCAGCTACTACGCCACCTTGCCGCAATAGATTATGTAGATGTTCTATTGCCACGGCATCCACCCCATCGTTGAAAACCATTTTAATCCACGTACAGAAGACGAATTATAGATTGAGTGCTATTAAACATTGGTATGTATCAAATAACAATATGATAAATTTTTTAATTAGGTAATTTTATTGTGGCACTATAAAAATAACTCATAATATTTAGTTTCTGGCAAAAAAAAGATTAATTACATAGCAATGGAAATGTCGATATTCCAAATACAACGATAAAATGTTAATAAAAGTAAGTTATTTTAAGGGCCCCAACAAGTAAAAAAATATATTCTCTGCAAAAAAGTAAAAACTATGTATATTTGAGCTCATGGAAACCAGCAATCTATAATTACATCCCTAATGTTTCTAATTAAATATCTAAATCCGTCGTTTCTGCCTACCAAGGTAACCTCACTCAAGTATTTAAACGATTAAAAAGTTTTGGCAAACCCCAGTAGTATTAAAACAGATAAGGCATCGGCTTTTATTACTGTGAAGGTGAAAGTTATATTGGAGTGGAGAAATATAACGTATCAATATTACCACATACATACGTAGTCTTACTTACCGAGAGGAAATTATCTCTTAATATGTGTTCCAGATACAGTCACACGTATTCTGATTAAACTGTGGTGAAACCCATAAATAATAATATTAATTCGTGTACTACGTAGAGCTATTAATTGCAGTTCCCGAATGAAATTGATATAGATAACGATTAAACAAAAATTGAAAAACAAAAACATTTATAACAGCAACATTGAAAAGAATTTAATATTATATATTATGTATTTTAATGTTATATAATATTAACAAAATAAACGTAACGATGGGTACACGTAGATGTAAAATGATCGTAAATGTATTATGTTGAAAGCCTTCAAACAATGGTGACACAGCCTTTGTAAGAAACTGCACAGCGTGCACTAATGAGCGAACGGGCGGGCATATTTAAGTTTTAAGTGCTTCGGCAATCAAGTCACACTTGACGGGTTGTTAAGCTCGTTGATCCGCGCTTTGCCGACTACGTTGTATTTAAAGCAGGCTGTATTGACGCACGGATACCTACGTACACGCGATTTTATGTAGGACCTTATGTATTGCTGGAATTAAGTAGATTACGAGTCTATGCTCGTCTCTAAGCGATGTGCTTTAAAAATCTAAATATATATATGTATCTCATTTAAGAGGTTAAATTCTAGTTAGATGCATGATTCCTAAAAAATATTTGTATTTCAGAATGACAAGAAACTCGAATATATTATATATATAAAGATAGCACTAACCATTATAACCACTTGACACTAACTACCCTTTTCTTATTAGTTACTGTTAAAGATTACCGACAGATATCTATAGGCAGTATGTACCGGCCACATCTGACTGCTTCCTGCTTGTGTACTCTTTACTTCGGGTACAAAGGACATCTTCACATATCTTTAAACATTTACACAATATCAGATGACATACATTAAAGAATATGAGGGGGGGGGGGGGTCGAGGAAATAAAAGTCTTTACCACACTCACTACTGTATATTCAGTAACAAAATATTAAATTATGAAAATGTCAGTAAACATAATAGCGAGCCCTTGCGGCGTCGAGAAGCGTGCGCGGTGGACTACGGAAAAAACAAAAGAAGAACGAGAAACAGAAAACAGAAGAATGGCGATGCGCGTTGGCATCGCCCGAAGGTTTCCAAAAGTTGTCGAAGACTCACGAATGAATGATTATGGGTGTGACGTAACCACCACGCTACATATAAATAGCTGCCCGACGCTTTAATAAAATAATTATACTCGTAATTAAATTGCAACGCAAAAGCTTCTGATATTTGTGTAATTGAGTTGACGCATTTCGTGTTAATATAAAATCAAGTATTGTTAAGTTACTCTCATTTCAATTGCAATATTCACTAATTGTCGACAATGAGTTAAACAATTGTCATTTAATATCAATTAATGAAATCATTGATATGAACTGACGCATGTATTCACAAGCGAATAATTTTAAAAATAAATTATTTACATTTCTCCTCTGATTTCGTAGTGTAATTGAAGGGCTTGAAATTAACATTTTCATACCGAAACATGTTTTTTGCATGTTACATACGCAATATTCAAAATAAATCTATGTATTACTCAATTCTATAATAGATATAAAAAATATTATTCCGTTTTATTAGCATGTAGCAATTAATTATATACAATATGGATGCTGTTACATTTCTTGTTTATACCTCATAGCGGTGGCCAAACATTCCTGATATGGCGTTATACGCCACGATATGACATTCTTAACATTTCATCTATTTAACAAACACATGAAGTGTACAGGCACTTTTTAACGTCTTGAATACAACGATCTGATATATCCAACGCAATTGATACAAGTAATTTCTTTACATAGGTACATAAAAACAAACAAGAGATTGTCCACTTTCCGTGGCTCACTTTGTGGCCGGGAATGCACACAATGCGGTGTGATCTTTAGCTGAAGTGTATCAGGTACCCGTCTGGCCATGAATATTAACCTGCATGAATATTCCAACAGCGTTTGCACATTTCTTCAGCACGCTCACGTGTTACAATAAGGTTCGCATTATTTCAATGCACGCACTTGTCTAAATCTGAGAACGAATAATTTCTGGAAGAAGTTAACATTCATTTTAATGCGGAGGATGTTGTTATGTTATTGCAATACCGTGATTAACATAATATAAAAAATAAACATGGACCTAGTTAAATTCTGAATTGCAGTATTTCTTTAGGATAAATCATAAGCATGTAATCTTCCTCCACAAATATTTTTAATTATTATATAACGTATCTTGTTTATACAACCAGAAATATTACTAAAACTATTATAAACACAGTTTGTGTTACTGAATAAAGTTTTCAAACAAATTTTAATATCTAAAAATATTTGTCTCTCTTTTAAAATTCCACAATTCCAAAAATACGTCAATATTTTTGTAACAATTTCTTTGTAACACGAGCTTCAAGTGAATCGCAACATTAGATAAAATAACATGTTTTAAAATGTTATAAACTTTGCAATAGCAGCACGCACGCAGAGACGCGAGGTCCGCTCGTAATATGCGATAAATCCACTTAATGCCCAGTTAAACATACATAAGTATCTCATACATAAGTAAAGATACATAAGTATCTCTTCAACATTATTAAGGAGAGAATAATAACAACCTTTTCAACCCATAACTTTACTTAAACATTTTCTTCTAAATTAGATATAAGCAAAACAAACAGGTTTTCTTAATTTAAATAGAATTCAACAAACAAATTTCATGCACCCCATTTACCTCCCTCGGCCGGCCGCAATCGTTCCATAACTAGTGGTTCCCCATTTCGTACTACAAAACTGCCCCGTGCGGATCACAATAGATATAAATTAGTGGCTAACCCTTTTGACTAGAATGATCAAACAACCCTTAAGATGTTTAACATCAACCGACAATTAAATTGTTACTATCAACTTCAATAACCAAGTAATATACATAAATAACGCATATACAAATTTTCTTTATTTTTGACTTTTAGGAATTACTTTAAAAATGCAACACGTGTTTATGTAACGAGTCTCATTTCCCTGATCCAGTTTCAGCAAAGGTTCGTGGTATCTTCATAAAAACATTGATCAAAAAACTTAACAGAGTTACTTTCGTATGTATAATATTTCAAAGAATGGTGCACGATACCTACATTATGGCGACATATTCGTGTGAATAAATACTGTGAATCGACTACCTTATACATTAGTATAAATACATATTCACCAAAGCGCGGAATACTAATGGAAATAATCACTCGTCCGAGGACTTATTAGTCCCGTTTTGAAATCAAAAATATCAAAGGTACAAAACGATAAAATATACAGTCACTTCAAATTAAAGTTGTAATTATATTCTTCGCTTCAGTTATTTCAACCGAACCTCTAACTGGCCTTGACCGTTTGTAAACATACATATGTATACATACGTACCTACGTAGACGTAGTACAATTTGTCGATTCGAACTAAAAAAAAGCAAATGCTTCGTATCATATGACTTTCGTTTTTCTCTCGAATGTTTGCATGTAGATGTAATTCGTACTGTAGTAAAGGCCCAATTGCGAATACCTTGAGATTATTAAGCCCGCATACTTTAAATAACTCTTCTTATCATTATGTAACGAAATCCTTGTCTTATATGAAAATTAATAACAAGCAATGGTAGAGTATATTTTTGTGGTGCAAAGAAACGCGAAAATATAAGTAAGTATGAGATCCTAAACATATTCGGTCGGTTTCTTGTTCATGTATCCTTTAAGCCTGATATCAAAATTTATGTACTTTTTTTTACAAGACTTAAGAGAACCTACGAAGACTGCTTCTAGGATTTGAATTATTTATTTGTCACTTTCGTTAAGATATAAAAAGCTGCTCTATTGTTTATTGCAAAGAACCGTGTGGGTGTTGTGTAAAATTTGTGAAAGATGTCTT
>DWQT01004655.1:0-11036 GCA_018244895.1 Myscelus amystis hages
TTCTTCAAAAATTTATATATCTACTCTACTGTGTTCTGAAATCTGAAATTATTTTGACCATTTTAAAGGGCATCAAGCTGCACCAGGCAGCAAATACCCTAGCTACGCCACTGCGCCTCTGGTGTTAGCAATGTCCATAGGCGACGGTGACCACTTACCAGGTGGCCCGTCTGCCTGTTTGCCAGTTTGTATAGAAAAAAAAATAACTACCTTTAACAGTACATACTCGTAATTACCTTAATGGCCACATAAATACTTGGATCGCAAAAATTTCAAATTAGAAGTCAAGCGCTCACACAAACACATTTTAATGATAATTAAGAGTGTCTATTGTATTTTTGTACGAACATTATTTAAATATAGGCATGTATGTAACTTAGGTACTTACAGGACAAAGTGCACCATATTTTGCAGACTGCAATCAAAATAAAATTATTCGTAAGTTCGATACAAATGGTTTTTATCGTAATATGGAAACAAGAATGGAAATAACATCATGGCTGAGGTGAGTGAGCACGAATTACGTAGGCCAGTACTAAAGCTCCCGATACTCTCATAATATAAAGGATACAAGAAACAAATGACAAATTTTCTACATAAATAAATAGGTGCAAACCCTACATATATTATACGTACATATATCGCATTAATGTACTTGCTTGGAGAAAAAGGCAATTTATGACTAAAATTCACTGAGATTCCTCTGGAAAAATTCGAGTATGATTTACATTGAGTTTACCTACTACCACATTGATAAAATGAGTCAAATGTAATATCTATGTCAGTAACTACAAGCCACAGTCAGACTATTATTCTTACTTACAACGCAATAGAAAGCACCTAAAGGATATATCAAAAAATGTCAACGGGACCTTGCAAGATGGTTGCTGTATGCACAGATATTTGCTTTCATAGTTCCACATCTGAAGACAGTGTTCCGTAGGCATTATTTTCACGTCCACGCGGCGAAGGTGAATAAGCAAAGGAATCAAGTACCCCTGTAAATGTTTAAGTATGATTCATAAATAAAACGTGCTTAAACAAATACTTAAACCTTGACATCGTAGCCTGCTTTAAGTTCCTACTTACGTTATGCGGCTTCTTTGAGCATTTATTTGCATGAGTATTTTCTTAAACATTACACATTTGAAACGTGAAAGTGAATAAACAATTTAATTTAGGTTGTTCGTCTGTTGTAACTTGCATTAAGTAGAAACAAATATAAATATGAATCCTAATCGTAAAATAAAATCAGAAACGTTGTCCCTCTTTCTGTGAGATGGGTTGAATTTTTAAAGGACATTCGAAGCAATGGCACGTAAATCATACTAACATATTACTCAAAAGTGTTATGTGATTATTACATTGGTACACTCGTCTTACTTAGGCAGTATACATGAACTGTATTGGCCATAATTGTTTTAGATCAAATTATGTGTAGGACACTGTAGCAATAATAGGTGTTTATAGTAAACCTAAGATAAATGTAGATAATCCATACTAATAACATAAATTGGAAAGTGTTTTTTGCTTCTTCCAAGTAAAAGCGGAGGATTGATGTGAACTTATGTTTGGAGATACTTAAAGAGCTGAAAAGAAACAGGCTACTATTTTTCGGAAAAATATCCCATGTCTACGCAAAACTACGCTTTAATCAAATAGGCGGTACAACTGATGCTACGGGCGCAAAGCAACAGAGCGTGAACAATTTTTTTTTTAATAACGCGGGCGCAGTAGCCAGTAACAGTGCTTAATAATACAGAAATCTCCGCTTACATTTCGCCTGCTGCCCCAGCCATAATATCGACACGTAGGATCATTATACCGATTTTCCAAATTACTGTGCACTCCATAGCGAACCCTATTCAATATATATTCAGTGCCAGCTTCACGTTGATGAAATGAAAACTGCTGGTCCAGAACTAATAAAGCTAAGTTATCCGGTGTGCATGTCTCCCAACGCATAGAGTGATTATATCCTGAAATTTTAGTGTTTAGTGCAAGTAAATTAATAAGTTACCAAATTATATGACACGTATAAAAATATAATAATGTATTAATCATACTAGGACGAACACTAACTACTCTACAATAGTATGGATTGTAACATTTAATTCGGCTGATTGCTCTGATTAATATCTTATATTGATTTGGTAAGATTATAGATATGTAGAAACAGTCACCTGGGAAGGTATCGTTAGCATTAGGGACCTTGACTTATTACTAAAAAAATTCTTCACCGCCCCTACACTGGATTCGGCGATTCCCCGCGAAGGCTCTCGAATATGTAACTAGCCAGGCAAAACAATCCCTATAGTGCATATCCCATATAATGCTTATCAATCGTATGAATTCCTACGAAAATCTGCACTTGGCTGGCCAATGTAGGTCTATGAAACATTTAGTGGCGAGCTGCATACAACAGCAGATGATAATCAAAATGAACAAGTTAACAGTAGAAAAATATACAAGCAACGAGCAAGGTGTACCTCTATGTATGCAAAGGTTTTGGACTTCCCGCGTGGTGCCGGCGTTCTCCAAGAACTTGTGTGAACCAGCGAATACTTTAAACTTCTGCTTCTCGCCAAACACACAGCTAGCCGGCGTTAACACCACGTGAGCCTCAATCATTGCTCCGACGCAAAACATCATTGCGTGCGATAAGTAATAAACCTATACAAGTAAAATGTCAGAAAGGTCAAAAAGTAATATGCAGGCAGATTTGAGAGATTTTTGATTTGGTATTTAATCTTACGAGCATTTATCACTAAGATAAATTTATGTACAGTTTTTTTTTTTATAAAACCGTGAGGGATTGTTAAAATGGCGTATGATTTCTGTGTAGAGGTCACTATTTAATCGCAAGTACTTAAATGAGCGAGTTATTTTCCAGTTAACGATGTTTAAAATTTTATTTAACTCTTACGATATATTGAGCTTCTGTAACTTCTGCTGGAACTCCTTCAAACCCCGCGGCATTATTAAAATCTATATCCACTGTAACAAACAAATAATAAAACATGTTTTTAAATTTTTAAATAGGTAGGAATATATTAAAAATTCACTGTCAAAATTAATAATTACAAAGAGTAGCTATTCCACCGATTTGTCCTGCCCCCATAATTACTTTTCAATACATAGCATTGCATTATGTAGTAAAATCCGTGAATTTAAAAAACACATTTCTTATCGATGTATACATTGCAAATTTAATTAATATACCATAAACTTAATTAAACAGCAATATAACTGATATTGCACTAGTTTTCCTGAAAAGTTTCTGGTAACCTACTCGTATTAAAATGATTATCGGCTGAAACTTTTTTCAAATGCCACTGCTAGAAACAGGGT
Source organism: Myscelus amystis hages (assembly GCA_018244895.1). Classification (NCBI taxonomy): domain Eukaryota; kingdom Metazoa; phylum Arthropoda; class Insecta; order Lepidoptera; family Hesperiidae; genus Myscelus; species Myscelus amystis. The sequence goes on from DWQT01004655.1 coordinate 3,352, forward strand.
TTTTACCAAAACTACAGGAGTCATGAAACAAACTTCACCACATTGTATCGCAGTAGATTGGAAATGAATTTGTGAATAATTGTTACATCAGTGAATAATTGTTACATTAATCAGGACCAAATGGATACCTCTCGAAAATTTGCTAATAAGTAAAATATTCTTATTATTTCTAGGTACAGAAACCATCGCATCAGGTCATTAACAGGGTAGGGAGAAAGCACCGAGTGCCCAACAATTCTATCTTCGCGAACCTGGCATACTTCTTTTACATTCATCACTTTATTCATACATACGCGCCGGTTTCGAAGACTTTAACAAGTAATATTACCAAATAAATGTACATTAAATTCTATAAATGCAGACGTATCGGACAAATAATGCTATAAATACTTAAAATAAAAAAACTTTTTTATAACAGAACATTCAATTACAAGTATAAAATCAAATAAAAGTGAATTAAATACGAACCCTACTTTAGTTACCATAGCATTTTATATTTATTGATATCACTGTAACACTCCTATAATCTGAAGTAATTAAAATACAAAGTATTTATATTTTACAGAACCTTGTTTGAGACAGCTAGGCATAACAGTCTAGGCGAAAATAATCCAATTCAAGAAAGCTTAACTTTGCCTTAATGTATAAATACTACAATTGCATATTTATAGCAGGGACGGGATTGTAGACCATTTTTTAAAAATCGGCGACAATTTAGTGGGTTAATTTACAACAATCCAAATATACAATGACACTTTCACCGAAATGTCAATGTCACAATGAAATAATATCATTTTAATCTGTGTTTGTATGGATAGCGATAAATCTTTTTGCAATATTTTCATGTGAATTATATCATAAATAAATAACGTACGTACATTAAATCCGTTATCGTTGTGCCCACGCGCTTAACAATCTCGTATTTCCTCTAAATGTAATGATATCTCAGCCGGGTCATATAATATATGTCTGAAATAAGCGATGAAAACCTGACAACAGTTCGTACTCGTATTCGATGGTGAAAATATTCTTATATAGTTAAAAATGTATTTAGGTACTAGTCTATTCTGTGTATTAATTTCATTATTACTTGCAAATATTCGGACATCCTTATCACTATATAATAAACCGTGGAGTGAAAAATACGAAAGTAACAAATGTCCCAAATTGTATCCCAAAAATTTTGATAATTTTATGCCAGTTGGTAAGTATTTTTTTAGCGGGAAGTAATAATTTATTACTATTTATTTAAAATACAGACATTTATGTGTAATTAACAGCGATGTATTTCTTTTAGTATTTCATATTATAATTATATTTAGGTTTAATATAATTCTAATTACGTTGTTAGAAACAGAATGTTAACATAGTAATAAGCACTATTACAGAGAGTTGAAAATGTATATTGGTCAGGGGCTTGTGTTTTTCCACACCATATGGATGGACGTTAGAACTGTGTTCTGGAACAGCACATAGGAATGATTAGTATTTAACTGCACACCACAGTAGAAGGGAAAAAAGTACTTTTACAACAATCTACGCAAAATTACTAAAATGGTGTATTTTTTTAGGTAATTTGACTGCTGGTAATTATTCTGAAAAAACTGATCTCAAGGGTCTCAGGCAATGTGTAATGGCATGCTGCCTCGCCAACACTTGCAATATAGTGTTCATAGTTGAAACTAGATGCTTTCATGTAGAATGTGTTAGCAATGAGCTGTGCCTGCCGCTCCCTAGGATCGGGGGTCATAAGTGGGACACACATGTCTCTATGATACTTGTGAAGCCAGTTTTAGCAAATGGTAAGTAAAATCACTATGCTAATTTAAGGTGTTAAAATTGACTACCAATGAACAAGAAAATGTGCAACAAAGCTGAAACAAATTTAGTTCTGATGTGGCTATTAATCAAAAGTAATAATTGTTAAAAGATGCTGACAACAATACTTATCTCTTGGATAAGTTATTGATTGTTAATATTTCAAGAGTGATTCTTATTTTTGCTCAAGTCAAGAGTGAATAAACACTTTCTAGGCAAGTGGTTTACATTCTAGGGTGCATTTCATTTACCATCAAGGTCAGTTATAGTCTAATGCAAGCCTATAATGGTCATAAAATTTGCGAGGCAATTAAAAATCTACCTTTATTACAGTCATAAGTCTTATCTTTTCATGACCTTGCTTTATTTCATCCATATTCATACTAAGCTAAGTGTTACAACTATTTGAGATGCAAAAATAACTGAAAATCAAATACAACTACATGAGTATAAAATAAATGTTGTTCCAGAAAAGACATTAGTGATAAAATTTGATTATTGCATGATATGATGAAATGGGTTGTTTTATAACAAAAATACCTTTATCATGTCTTCTAATATATCTTATCACCATTCATTGTATTGATTTTTAACAATGTTACAGAAAACTGGTCTGAATTATTGGATCAATCTAACTTTAGGGAAGTGAATAATTTCTTACCAGAAGAAGATTCAGTATACGCTTACACGAATCATCGCAATGATATGCCTTCTGAAGACGATGATACTAACTTTCTTGCGAGGTTTTTGAATAATTTACCAAACATAGATGACGACGAGCAACAGGGTTACGATAAATATTCAGAGAGTAATGAGAATGACATGATGCTGGCTGCTTCAAGATTCTTAGAGAAAGTACCCTGTGATGTGGGTGCGGATGATTGTCCATACAATTCTGAGTGTGTTACGTTGGGCTTGAAAGGACGCAGTGGCATTTGCAAATGTAATTTAGGTTTTGAAGAAAATTCTCAAGGTGCATGTGTTCCAGTAACCCGACCATTTTCAAAAGGCCCGACTGTACCCATTGAATCTATGAAAAAAACTAATGAGTTAATCAGCGAGAGCAAAACTGATAATGTCAGTGACAAACCATCTCCAAGACAGAACTTGACAGTTTCTATTCTATCAAAAGAGGTAATATATTAGTATCTCAGAATATTGTGCCAATTTAAACAGATTTTGACTACAATTTTCATGTTTTAGATTTTATGAATGAGCATACATGTGATGTTAGGTGTAGCAATGTATGTATACAGAAAGTTTAATTAGATCTCAAAGAGGTGATAACATCAGACAAATAATGCTTCTAAGACTTGAAACTTTTTGGCGTCCCACTGCCCGTCACGAGTTTCCCGCCATTGTGTTAGTACTGGAGAATACTCATCGCAAAATTTCAGTCTAGAGTGCTTTATACCAGAAGAAATATGTTTATGCGGTGATGGTATTTTAATCAAAATGTTCACTTTGGTTGTTATCACCTTCAATTAAAATATGTCAAATTTTTATAGGTTCAACTTCCTGATAATCAAGTAACTTTAGCCGCATACACAATACCAGATGAAAAATCTACTTCTAGCCATTATAATTATGTTTGGACTCTAGTCGATCAACCAAAGGGTGGTTTTACAGGTATATTTTCATATTTCCTATAGTATAAACCCATATAACAACTTGTAACTGCATAGAATGTTAAGTATTATGAGATCTGTAATTGTCATAAAAATCACATTGATAATCACAAATTGACATAGTAAACTGTTGTTTTCTTAATTCTGTCTAAGATATCGTATGCAGTTCTGCCTAGAAAGCACAATAATACCTTTAAGGGATTTAATTATGTTAAAATGTATATATTAATGGAAAATAGCTAGCATATAGCGTAGTCAGTAATACAAAATAAATATTTTACCGTTTTTTTTTTCTATGTAAACATCAATTTAAAACTATTGTTAAAGGCAATATGAATCAAAATGGTGGAACAGTGACTCTAACGGACTTGACTGAAGGACAATATAGATTTAAGGTGACAGTAAATGGAACAAATTCATATGGTGAAGGATTTGCCAATGTGACGGTGTTGCCACCAAAAAGGATCAACAAGCCACCACAGGTTGTAATCACTCCGCAGACTCAGACAGTCAAACTACCCAATTCTGTTGCTGTGCTCGATGGCAGTGCTAGTAAGGTATGTTGCTGTATAAAAACTTGCAACATATTTATACCATATATACATTATTATACATGTAGACAAAACTTTGTACCTCTTTTTAACACATTCAATATTTTGAGCCCATAAAGAGATGTGGCAAAGGTACAGATTATTTGTAGAAAAACTTGCATTAAGCAAAAATACATATTTTTTATTCTAGGACGATGACGCCATCATATCATGGCACTGGGACCTGACTTCAGGACCTATTGGGTACCAGCCGCCCTTGCAGGACGGGCCCACTCTTGTGCTGAAGGATCTGAGGCAACCTGGCAACTATACATTCAAATTGACGGTGGAGGATTCTGACCACGTTAAGAACACCACATCAGCTAACATAACAGTGTTGAATCATACGGACTACCCGCCTGAAGCCAATGCTGGTAATTAATTTCAATCCTGACCTGACTGGCAACCCGTACATTTTTTGCTTGTTTCTTATCTGATGAAACTAGCAAACAAGTTAGCGAGCACCGTTGCCTGTTTATTCCTCCATATTAATTGAATTTCTACCAACAAATTGTTTGTTTTTTTGCTTTTCCTTTGAATATTCAAATATGTTTTTTTATTTTCCATAAATTGTAAGAAAGACAGTTTCCAGGATTCTAACCTGCTCTAAATGCTCTGGGTTTTAGCCAACGAAATGTTTTTATTAAAAACTGCTTCACAGTAAAAATAAATTATGCCTGTTATGAAAAAAATTACACATTATGTTGCAAAAAGCCAACTGCCCGCCTTATTTTTACGAACCTAATAAGTAACAGATAATTAATATTTTTTACATAAGAGATAGCAGGTTGTGTAGAAATTCATATTGATTACTAATATAAGAAGAAAAAAAATAAACAAGTTTTTGTGTTAATCTACAATATAATTTCAAACTTAAATAGAATTGTGTATTTTGAATCAACTGTTATATTTAACCATACTTTGTTTTTAATATTGGTATAGCGTTAATTATGGAAAATAAATAAAGCAAAGCTATTAAGATTATTGACATCGTTCTACTTATTGTTAGAATAAAAGCGCACGTCCATTATGTGCTCGCGTTGTGTACACTGCGCGTCATCGGTTGTAGGTCAAGATGTCATCATATATTTGCCCAACAATAACCTGACGTTGAACGGCAGCCTCTCGACGGACGACCATGAGATCACCTCCTGGGAATGGACCAAGTCGGCCGAGGACGAGAACAAGGCGGTCGACATGCAAAACACTCACTCGCCCTTCCTGCAGGTTTTACTAGTTCATTTACTTCTTCTATTAATAACCCTTACACACGAGGAATCCGAAAAAATAATAAATACGTGAAACTCACTAAATTCAAAACTTAGAATTGCGACATTTTAACTCCTTCGTGCTATTATAAACTATTTGTTTTATCTTTTGTATTCTTTTTTTTATATTTACCTTTTGTTTTATTTCATTTAAAGTTGCTATTTTGTACAATTTGTCAACCTTTTAAGAATTTATTTTGGTACTTGTAGTTATGTAAGTAGTCAAACAGTGTATGTACTAGCTCGTGTTACTGGGACCCCCGATACAGGCATGTGTGGGGCCCATGTTAGTTTTAAGCCTTGTTGTAACCGATACACTGATGTACAAGTTTTATATCTACTGTATATTTGTAATGATCTTCCACATGTACTTGTTGATTTGTATGTCAAGCAAAGAAATAAATAAGTGAAGTCCGAAGAGAAGGAGAGGATACCATGACCCTGGACTCAGGCCACCTACTGTACTTCCGGGAAGGCGACCGAACATCTCAGGGTGGCGTAGGGTTTCTCGTAAATAAGGCCCTCTGCAACAATGTTGAAGAAATCTCCAGTGTATCGAGCAGGGCTGCGTACCTAATTCTTCGCTTATCGAATCGGTACAGTATGAAGATTATTCAGGTTTACGGACCGACGGCACAGATATGTACGAAGACATAACCAAAGCCCTACACAACACCTTAAAGGCTCACTTCAACGTTGTTATGGGGGACTTTAACGCTAAAGTGGGAATACAAAATTGCAGCGAATCACGAGTGGGTCCGCACGGTTATGGAAGCAGAAATCACAGGGCGCAAATGCTTGTCAACTTTCTAGAGAAAGAGGGGCTCTTCTTGATGAATTCATTCTTTAAGAAGAAACCTCAGAGAACGTGGACATGGCAAAGCCCCGATACTGTGACTAAAAATGAGATCGACTTCATCATGACGGACAGAAAGCATATATTCAGAGATGTCTCGGTGATCAACAAGTTCAACCAGTGATCAACAGGTTCGGCTCTGATCACCGACTTGTTCGAGGCTCTCTGCATATAGATATCAGGCTTGAAAGAAATCGGGTGATGAGGTCCACACTCCGACCGTATCCACTAGAAATCAGGGCGGACATTGACAAATTTCAGAAACTTGTCAGTCAGATATTTGCTGCGATGGAACCCCCGAACGGCATAGACGAGGTCCTACAGAGCGTGCTCTATCTCTACGGCTCTCACTCAACGGCTTCTAACAATAAGACGGGAAACTATCGATACCACTTCGTCAAAACGGTCAAACCTAAATAAGCGAATTGCGAAGATGAATGACGCGACCTTCGGAGCTGGAATAAATACTTCATTGAGGAGACAATAGTGCGAAAGCAAGGGTCCAAAGTATTCACTGGGCAGCTTGCAAGGAGCCACCTGACGAAGCTCACAACATGGAATGGTAGGACCGTATTGTCAAAGCTGGGGATTTTCGCCGAGATTGAAGATTTCTATGGTCGACTATATGCCGCACATGCTGCTCGTCCCGGACGAAAAGATCGCGAGCCACTCTGACGCGCCACTACACCGACGAACTGCTGGAGATCAGCCAAAACGAAATCGTGAGGGCTCTGAAACAACTTCCAAACGGAAAAGCCCCCGGTGAAGACGGAGTTATCTCAGAGCTTTTGAAGGCGGGGGGAGCTCCTGTTATACAGAAACTGCAGAGCCTTTTTAACTCCGTCATCCACTGTGGAAGAACTCCGAAGGCGTGGAACCGAAGTCTGGTGGTTCTGTTTTTTAAGAAGGGAGATAAGACGCTTCTTAAAAACTACAGACCCATCTCGCTCCTGAGCCACGTCTACAAGTTGTTCTCTAGAGTTATCACGAACCGTCTCGCAAGAAGACTCGACGAGTTTCAACCACCGGAACAGGCCGGGTTCCGTGGAGGATTTAGCACCATAGACCACATTTTCACAATGAGGCAGATTATACAAAAGTGTCAAGAGTATAATCAGCCCCTGTGCCTGGCCTTGGTGGACTATGAGAAGGCTTTTGACTCTATCGAAACCTGGGCTGTTCTGGAATCCTTGCAGCGATGCCAAGTAGACTATCGCTATATCGAAGTGCTGAGATGCCTCTACGAAGCCGCTACAATGAGTGTCCGAGTACAGAATCAGCAGTCTAAACCCATTCAATTGCGCAGAGGTGTGAGACAAGGGGATGTTATATCCCCGAAACTGTTCACAAACGCATTGGAGGATATGTTCAAGACGCTGGACTGGAAAGGTAAGGGCATAAACATAAATGGCGACTTCATCTCACACTTACGATTTGCTGATGACATAGTCTTGCTAGCGGAGTCGCTGGAGGAGCTGCAAGACATGCTGGACGGCCTAGCAACGGCCTCGCGACGAATAGGTCT
>DWQT01004656.1:0-11034 GCA_018244895.1 Myscelus amystis hages
TGTACGTGTACTAACCTAATAATAATAGACATTTGTATAAGATTTATTTCTATTAGCGCATTAGGCATAGTCCTGTTATGTTAGTTGATAAGTGTTTATAATAAATAAATAAATAAATGTTGGTTTATGTTTATTAGTTCCAATTTAAAATTGTAACATAGCCGGTACACAGCCTTTGGTTAGCGTCATGAATGTTCCACTCACAGACCGGAGTTTAAATGTAGATTTTGTTACAGATTCGAATCGTGCTGGCCAGCTCTCCGGCTCGGCGTCGAGGGAGTGATGCTGGTGTGCTCGCCGGGCGGCGCGCGCGGCGCGGGCGGCGCGGGCGGCGCGGCGCGAGAGTTAGAACTATTGTACAATTACTTCGTGTCGCAAACAAAGCTATCGCCGAAACAATGCGTCCTTTTCTATAATACTCTAAACGACCAAGAGGACGTTGATGCGCTTAATTTATGTATGTATAACGTATTACGTTTAGTACTCATGTGTAAATATTTGTCTTCACGTTTAATTGTCGTGTACCTAATAATGTCAGTCAGTTTTAAATCAATCTTTGTTACAGCCCCTACATTCTCAAAAGTGTCTCGAGTAGCTGTTAATTTAAAAACTGGAAGTAACAGGCTTAAAATTGATTTCTCTAATTATATCACTTCGGTTTTACAAGCCTTAAATAAAGATAATTGATATGGAAATCTTCAATTTATTTGCAATATGGTCGTAGTACATTAAGATTACCCAATTGTCAATGAAGTCGTTTAATACTTCGACGAATGCGGCAGCTCACTTACCCCGAAACTGCTGTAAATATATATTGTACGTGTACTGAAAAACATTCATCTATTCATCGTCCAATCGCTTGTTTCTATCTACACGATAGTACACCCCGTGTCGCTGTAACGAAGCAAATTAAATACACAAGTAAACACTTCGCTGCAATAAAACTTTCCAAATTAATGCGCTTTGTATAAACATAATTTATTTTAAAGTAATTACAGTCCAGTTTTGTTTATTCCTTATCACAAACTTAGAAACGATAACTTATAAAATAAATTTAACAATCGATTAATATGAATTATCATATTGCTCTTTATCAATAATATGTTTTATAAGTACTGGACAAAATAATTCACTGTTATTAGATTATGAAAAGAACCCTAACTACTGATATATTATTGCTCAATTATTTTTTTGAGATATGCTCGACAATCGATAAAACCTGGCTTATGTGGTAATTGTTTAATGATCACAAAACTTTCTAATTTCACAATCCAGAGCCACACAAATAATAACTTACGTTAATTGTATCCAGCATATTTTGTTTATTTTTTGTAGGAGAGCTATGTCAAAACCTGTGTCCATCAACATTAATAAAGTTATTATTTAATACTAGGCAATGTGATGATTTTGTAAAGTTAGCATGAATTTCAAAGGGAATTATAATTTTTGAAGGTCCTACTTAATCGGATTGCTAGTTTTCCCAACACGTAATGCGTCTTCAAAAATACGCGATTTTTACAAAGTGACTAGATAGTGTTTTCTAAATAGTTATTTGTATGGCTCATCGTTGTTAACATAAATAATATGAATGTTAATAAAACCACAGGTAAAACTCAATCATAAACTTGCACTCAGTCTTAGAACATTTGGCCCGTATAATGAGTACTTTTAAAATGAACTAAATTCATTCTATATTTTAATTACAACATAATTTACTACTTATTACAGATTATGTACGAAACTACCAATAATATATTTACTGTTCAAAATATTTACACTAAAACTTGTACATGTAAAGCAATTTCGTACTTCCCTACGTAAGAATATATAAACGGTAAAAGAGGTGTCACTAAGCAAGTCTCTCGTTATCTATAATTATCACCTTGATCACAATTAGAGTAATGTGGAAGGGCTCAGAGTTTCAACAATAGTATTACTTACATTACTTACACATATTTAACGTACCTATGCGAATGTCTCTAGTTTTTCCAATTACTCCTATCGCTAAAGTTTTTCCTGTCCCTCTGTCCTCTCCCCGAGCCACCGCGGTTCCAGCGATCGTTGCCGCGCCCGCGGGGACCGCCTCTATTTGAAAAACGTTGAAAGTTTTGTTCACCGTCCATGTAATTAAAATCATTACCGGGCGGTGGACCGTTGAAGCCCATGTTATTGAAATTATTTGGGCCACCAAACTTACTATTAAAATTATGCGGGATGTTGGGCGCGATGCCGAGCAACCCCGGCGCTGGCCCGCCTCTCGGATCCGGCAAGGACTGGCTGAACCCGTGCATGTGGCTCAGATTCATGTTATTCATACCTCCCATGCTCATTGAGGGCATATTCATCATATTCATGTTGCCTTCCATGGAACCCGAAGGTCCTCCGCCTATAGAATTACTGACACCGAAAGGATTTGCGTTTTGATTAAAATTAATGGGAGTCTTCAATAAAGCTTCCTTCGGTTTAGGTAGGTACGTGTACTCACCGCTGTCGCCGATGGTAATACCTAAATTAGTAAATATACTACACAAGACTGAATTGCTTTGTATTGAAGCCAGGTCAAATTTCTTTCCACCGCTTTTATCTTGTTGATACTGCTTGACCATTTGTGTTACAGGAGCTAAATGCTGATTTACAAATATTTTTTGAGTAGAACTCAATTCCTTGTACCAGTTAGAATTTTGCAGGACAGTTTGTATATCTAACGAATTTAACTTTTGATCATTGCTTAGGCTATCCATAGTATCCTTCGGTTTCCTCCGTGGATCCACTCGCGGCGCTGTGCTGACAACTTTTGAAGATTTTTCACTGTCGCTATTAGTTTCATCTACCGATAATCGGAATACTTTTCGCAGTCTTGGGTCTATTAAAGCTTGTGACTTTGCAGTACTATTTCTAATGTCCGTGTAATCTGGTCGCGGTATATGGATCGTCACAAGTTTATACGGTATAGGTGGATGACTATTGATAGAGCCATTTATTTCAGAAGCCGGTGTGTAATTTGGTATCGGTTTAAATGGTAACCCTAAGCGAAAATCTATGTCTCCGCTGCTACTTTGCCTTAGATCAGTATCCCCAAAAGTCGGAAGTTTATAGTCAGTTTGCCGTAGATCAACATCTGTTCTACGACGCCCATCTGTGGGTTCCCCGTCGACACAATCATAAATTGAAACTCGTGGAGACTTTTTTACAGGCTTATCGCTGATTTTATCTGGAGACCTTCTAGATCGAGGATCTCTTAGTTTGCTATTCTCAGCCGATTCTGAATTGTTTGATTTATTTTCGTGCAAATTATTTTTCATTGTATTCAATAATTTTGTTACTTCTTCACTAATATCTATTTTAGACAGGTCTATGACGTGCGGAGCTGGTGCTTGTGGTGGCGACATTAGGGAAGGCCTCGGTGAGGAGGCTGGAGACTTCTTTTTAATACCTTTTTCTTCGTCGCTTGAATACCATTTTTCGTCAATTAACAAATTGTTATCTTCGTCATCTGTGGTAGAGAGTCGGCTTCTCTTATCGGGATTTTTAAAAAGCGGTTCGGGTTGCAGGAACCTTATATCTGTATCGCCTTCACTCTGACAAGTTTTTTCATCTACACCCGAAATATGTTGCCGTTGATCATCATCGGCGTACGGCAGAACTCTATGGTCAACATCTTTTGATTCATGTGTAATAACTGAAGTTTCATTTTCAAAAGATTCATTTGAAATATTAATATTTTCTTTGTCCTTAGATGCAAATTTCAAAGCGTCTTTTGTATACTGATCTATATCAATCATATCCTTACTTATAGCTAAAGTTTCTTTTTTAGAGGTTTTATTAATGATACTATCATCATTGGTGTTAAGAGAGAGCGCTGGTTGAAATCGCATGTCAATATCTTGTCCAGTTAATTCGTTTGATATTGGCATGCTATTAGTAACGGGTACTATAGGCGGCACTCTTAAGTCAAGATCTTTTGTACCAGTTTGACCAACAAATTGTTGAGACTGTTGTTCAACATTATTAATTAAACCTAATTTTTGTATACTCATCGTATTAAGTTGTATTTCAGTTATTTGTTTTAGAGATATACCAATACTGTTCAACTGTAAAACCGTTAATTGTCCCAACTGATCTAAATTTTCAATGCCCATTTTTGTAAGATCGGTTATCTGTCGCGGAGTTAAAACTCCGGTTAAATTTTTGATACATAAAACATTTGTATTTCCAGTGCTATTGGGAGACATGCTGTTGTTATAATTCTGATTCGAATGATCATTTTGCCATCTTGACTGACGTACTTTTGGTGACATTTTATTTTGTCGATCGTTATTAAACAGATTCATTTGATAATTATCTGAATTATTTTGTGGATTTGGAATATTTAACTCAAAAAGTGACGGTATATTTCGATTTTGGCTATCAGAGTTTTCTGAATATTGCTGCATCAACTTCAACTGTGTCGTTTGAATCATTTTTAAAGCGCCTTCTCTATTCAACCTGGGGAAATCGCCCAAAATCTCTTTTGGTGCGGATTCTATATGTTTGAGAAGGATATTTTTCAGTCCATCATTAAGAGGTTTACCGTGTGCGAACTTACACTCGTCTTTATAAATACAAGGAAGACCTGTATGATAATACTTACACGGAAAGTCTGCGTGCATATAAAGACATTTATCTCTTTTCGCACAACAATCCATCAAATAAAATTTGCATAACTCCATTTTCCTCGGAGGTTGCGCATCATGCGAATAAATACAATCGTCGCCCTTATGACATTTACCTTGCATAAAAAATAAACAGACACCATCGGGATCTTGCATAGGGTGAGCTCCTCTTCGCCTATCATTTTTGTTTTTATTCCGTTCGCGCTGCGGCGGCCGTCGGCGGTGATGTTGGTTCCCTCTAGAATCATGACTACTATCTGAGGCGTAAGATTCTCTATCGTCTTCGGCATATGTACCCTCAGGTTCAGATTGTCTATGTACCGGCGAAGCTCCTCTTACGCACATCATTTCGTTTTCATCCATATCATCTGAATAATCTTGCTTTTTACGCTTCTTACTGGGACCGTCTTTACTATCGTATTTCTTCCTCTTCTTATGCTTTCTTCGATCGTCTATATCATCTTCAATCGGCGATTCACCGTCATCATTTTTGTTCATAGCTTTTCGAATAGCCTTTTCAATATTACCAGCAAAATCATCTTCCATAACATTTGAATGCTTTCGATTTTTCTTACTCTTCTCTTTTAACTTTTGATCTCCTTTATTAGATTTGGATTTTATTTTCTTTTTCTTACCTGATTTTGAATAATAGAAACCTTGCGATTCGCATTTTTCTGGCGGTATTGTTTCTTCAAATGTCAACGTAGGCTCTTCCTTCTTATATTCAGTTGGGACTTCAAGGGCTTCTTCGCCTTCACTCTCAATCTCTCCATCCTCCAGGTCTTCCGTATTCGTAGCGGGGTCCACCATCATGAATGTCTCACTGAAATTGAGAATATTTTTTATATAAAAATATGTTTTATACCAATTTTTGTAACTAAATAAAGGACTTTCGCTGGTACTTGTAAAGATTAAGTTGCGAACCAATGTCAAACATAGGCGTAAATAAATAACACTAGCTACCAGTGTTTTGTTAACTGTTTACAAGATATGTCAAGATGTTGTGAAAATTAAATGGTATTTAATGTCCTTAAATCCCAGCAAATAGTTTGCCAACGTTATTTAAGCCATATGTACCCCAATTAAGGTGTTTTTTTTTTCATTTCTGGTTTCATAAACAACCAGTAGATGTAGACATATCAATCATAACAATAATCATTCCAACCTCAATAGGTGACAATATAGCTCTTCATAAATATAATGACTAATCCCACCGAATATTACGTTACAGAACATTTCGGCTCTTCGTGAATAGGCACGTAAAAGCTTATTAGTCATGGGAATATACATGCACGAAAACAATGCAAAACACGTATATGAGAACCTACATATTAATAATTGTGTTTATACGTCTATCGTGAGTACCCCGAAATCATAGAATGTAAAGTTCGGGCTAAGATATAAGTATAAAATAACTAATTATATTAAAAATGTTAACAATTTAAACAATATAAACTAGGAAAGCAAATATTTCTCCAAGGTTAATTTTACTTATATCCAACATAATGAGATAATTATGGGCAATTATCGATTATATTACATAATGCCTTATTTGTCTAAAATTTAGATTTGCAGGAATAAGAGATATCAAAATGTTGCTCTAGGAAATTTGGAAGTAAATTACCTATCCAATCGACCAGCTTTCTTTTTATAGTTCAAAAGTCGCTTTACATACCCTTTTAATTGAAAAAAAAAAGGCAATTGATATATTTTTTTAAGGTAACTTATAATTTTATATTTGAAACATTATTGTGTAGTTATGAGTTTATTAACGATAACGACGTCACATAGTGAACTTGGCAACGTCGCAATTCCTCCATATTTGTATAACCCAGCTAATTTAAAGAGACCTTTAAACGGAACACAACATTGATTTATATGACCAAATGAGCAATAACGAAAATGAATACATGATAGCCTGAAAACCATAATCAAAACACATATTAAAATACCACTCCCATAAAGCACACGCACACAAATCATACGTAGTCTTCATGGATTTTAAACAATTCACACATACGATGACATAACCTACTGTACTGAAGACTGACGTCCTATGTATTTTTATCAATTCATGTGAAAGTTAGCAATCTAATTTTATATGATCCATTAATATGAGTAATTAAGATAATATACTGAATAATTTGCCGTGTCGCAAAGGACAGCATTTTCCTCTTATATACTATACCTAATATTCGTCGAAACAATTGTCATTGAGAATGATTCTCCAAATATCACAAGTCTAAGTGTTGCGCAGTTATAAATTCAACATGTATGGCTGAAGTCAGTACAGATACTGTTCATAGCCACTACTTTCAAATAAATAAGATACGGTAAGGTAATACGAGCAGTGGATGGCCGTTCACATTTCACAATGTCTTGTTGCGCGCTGCGTTCTCGCCACGAATTGATTGAATGACGTCAGCCTTCTAGAACGGCAAGATAGCTATGTCCTTCCTTTTTCGAGGTCACGAAGAGTACGAAGCTCACTCACACAAACACAAAGGCTATTTTTATAGGTACTGGCGTATAGTGGCTCACTATCCAATAAACGACGACCATCTTAATTTAGGAGCGTTATGCATATTAGGATGGAATCTACTAATGATATTTAGAAATATAAAATTTAGATAAATAGGCATTTGTAATATTTCCTAACTAAAGCTTAAAATAAAACGGATGTTTATAATACCGACCGTCACCAAATTACTAAATAGCTTCTTAAATATTAGAATCGCCAATTATCCATAATTCTGAATGTGATAATTTGTCTAAAGATAATAAATACTACAAATTTCATGCAATTTGAAACAAAAATAAATATCAAATGTGATAGAAAACTAATAATTAGATGCGATCGGAATGAGCAGTTCGCAAAATGTTAGAACCGCCATTTTGGCTTGTCAAAATAAATAGAACATGATCACAATTACATATGCATATAAAATACAACCAAAAATTATCTACAGATAATTTTGTAACGCAATATGGATGTTAAAATAAAAGATTTAAAATTGTGTAGATTACTGCACATGTGTGACAAATTATTTCTTAGCTGATCAAGCACTTTATGTACAATTTAAGGGACACGCATTCATTTGGCCTAGCAAGTTAATAATATATATATTAAGTGTTACCAATCTTACATTTAAATGAACGATTCACTATGTGCGACTACTATACGCCATGTAAAATGGAAATCTTTCATAGCATTGCTGCATAAAGACGACGTAACAAATTCGAATACGCAATATTGATTTCGGATTCGGACGACGACTGCAACAGAACAAAGGAGATAGTCGTAGATGTTTAGTACTTGTTTTGATCACAAGCCGTAGTGGCGCTTATGTAGCGACGCAAATACCTGTAATGTTATGATCATTTCATGCCTTTTAAAATTTCAAAGAAATAAATAGAAAAATAACTTTCCAAATGTACACAATTAATATTTTTATAAATTACTAAGCTAAAGGCAATTCGTATATATTTAGAAATAGATTATTTGCAATGTTATGAACCATAGATTACAATACTTTTTAGAATAAGTACATACATACATATTATTTTTATTTTAATCAACTTTTTAATTTAACCTTATTGCATCATAACTGCGAATTTAATTAATCATTTTAAGCAATCTTACAGATTGTCACCTATGCAAAATATTATTCATTTATATTATGTAGTTCGTCTATTATATATTATGTTTTATAAGAAAAGAAAACGTCAGAGTCAGTGTCAAGTCAACTCAATTATTTATCAATCTTGCTTGTCATTTGTGATAACGATAGTCAGCATAGGCAAATGCTAATCAATTTCAATTGTATTTTTGTAATATATTAGACTGGACAAATGAAGTGTCCTATTCTGAAATTAAAACTAACACAACATCGTGTATAGAATGTGAATTGAATCGTAAGTTTGTTGAGCTTGATTGTTTTATTATTGTTTTTTGCAAGAAATCAGTGGCTTTTCATAATGTCCGAATTGAACAATCCGTTCGCTGCCTTGATTGGAGTTCAAGGAGTGGGATCCTCACAAGATGCTGATTATAGCGCTGGAAGTGCTCAGCTGCAGATAAATGTGAAAGCCGCTGCCGCAAATGAAGAAATTAAAACAATTAATGGTATCGTCGAGAATGTTTTCCATTTCACAATCAATCCTAATGCAGTTGGAGAGCATTCAGATAGGCAACTTATTTACTTAGAGGAACTTGCTCAAGCTATGAATCCAAGACTACACATTGATTTAGAAGCGCTAGAACAGGCTCTATTTGAAAGGCTTTTACTCTCTGAAACCGAAAAAAGTGTTATTCCTAAAACTGTTAGAGCATTCAAGGAACATGTAGTTCAGAAACAGGTATTCCCATACTTGTTTAGTTCTATGCAAAATATTATGAGTTACGACCAGTATAATGGAAACATGGTGAAAAATGCTCTAGAAAAAATGAAAGAATTAATCTTCCGTAATGCAGTGACAGCATTGAAACAACCGGCATTATTTGAGAGTCAGGATTTTTCCGTGCAACTGGTAGAACTGTTGCAACATGTAGATCCCCAAAGCCATACATTCTTCTTAGATTTAGTAAAAGCATTTGTTTCTGACGGTGAGTATTTAAAACATATTTTTTTAATTCCAATAAAAAAAGATTACTTATGTGTTAAATTGAATATATCATCCAAATACATAGATTAATTGATATATAGATTGACTTTTGCCAGCAGCCTTGCGCAAGTTAATTTAATCATAAAAATTACATTACAAATCTCACAAATAACAGTATTTTTCTACCATATAATGGGTGTTATTACACATGCAAACCTTCCTCTCGAATCATTCTATCTATTAAAAAAAACTGCATCAAAATTCGTTGTGTAGTTTGAAAGAGCTACGCATAAATATGGACAGGAAGAAAAAGCAACTTTGTTTTATACTATGTAAAGAAGATTTATATGTGTTTGTAATTTTTCAGGGTCTGAAGAATGTCTAAATCAATTAAAAGACACAATGCTGCCAGTACTGCGAAGGATTCACACACATGTCAATAAATCCAATTTAATCAACCTACCTATATATATTTTACCATCGGTGCAATTATTTGCTGGTAAGTATTCACTTATGTTTCAGGAATGAGTTTTTAATCACTACAATTAACATGTCTGGCATAAAATAAACAAACACTAATGTTCCCCATAGACTTTCTTTCTTAAGAACTAAGAATGGGGTCTTTAAAGACGCCCACAACCTTTTGTTCCGCCTCCAGAAAGGTCCGGTACATGCCCTTTAGCCCTTCTGCGTCGTCCTTCACAAGCATTACATGCTCACATTATGTGACCACGCCGTGTCAGTTCTCATCTGAACAGATCAAAAAGATAATTGGAACCTACATTTGTGTTATAGGTAATACTCATTTGGCGCCTATTTTGATGGAAGCCTGTGAACCGCTTCAAGCAAACAACGGTAGGCTTTATCAAGACTCAGTGATCGGAGCCTTACTTAGCTTGTCAGTGCTGCCTCGTAATTCACAAAGTGCGCATGAATTTTTCGACAACCCAATGGATCAGGTCAGTTCATAGTGTATGTTGTTTATTTTTAAGGCAGCATACATACATGATCTCTATGTATACTCATATATGTATATGGCATTGTACAGCTATTTTAAGTAAGTTCCTTTTATTATTAAAAGTAATAAAGTATATCTTTTGAAATTTTCTAGGCTGCCACATTAATGACTGAAGCGTCAATCTGGAACGCCTTAGCTCACCTTACGAACAATTTGCACAAAATGTTCCTAACTCTATTAAAAGCTGGCCCTCACATGAGAAATCGCCTTCTCACTTGGATCGGAAAATGTTTGAAGACAAATGTTGCCAGGGGAAAACTTTGGAATGTACAGGTAAGGTAACATTTTTTTTATAGTCAAAGAGCAAGACATGCAAATAGTCTGCCCAAATGATGGCCAATGATCATCGTCATTTATAAATGTTTACAAATTGTCAGTGGGCCAAAACATCAAATTGCCTGCCTTGGTTAGTAAATATTTATGTGTATATAAAAAATTGAAATAGGTAGATGGCCATGAAGACGTTTTATTTATTATTATATAGTTGTTGTAAACAAAGGATGGTTAAAAGCTACATGCAATATTTTTGTTGATTTTGTAGATAATTTTAAATGATCACATTAAAGAATTATTAGTGTAGCATTTCTGAACGCATAATGCGATTTTTCATTATTGATTTTGTTGGAATTTCTATTAAAAATAGAATAAGGAACCTTTTTCTAATTTCGACGTCCTCTAAAGCTACAAAAGACAAAGACAAAAGACAAAAGACATTTATTTGCACAAATATGGGTACATTAGAGATCTTAAAAAGTTACT
>DWQT01004657.1:0-11033 GCA_018244895.1 Myscelus amystis hages
AATTTTTCAAATTGGACCAATATTTCCTGAGATTAGCGCGTTCAAACAATCAACAAACTCTTCAGCTTTATAATTATGAGTATAGAAGTATAGATTTATGTAGAATTTATTTGTACCGGGCTCGGCATCTGGTCTGGGTCCAATCGCTTCTGCTGTGGCTGCTGGGCATACTGCTGGCCGTAGCCCTGCTGCTGAGGGAACGGAGGGTAACCGGCCTGCTGGTAGCCTTGGGGTTGCTGACCCATCTGTTGCTGATTCATTGGCGGCATGCCTGGATAATAATACTGCTTGTTAAGATTACAATCGGTGGCTCGATGGACAGTAACATCAACCATAGGCAAACAGGATTTAATCGTACAATCGACATGTTTTTACAAGTCTGTCATAGTAAATCCGTTACTGTTATTAAAACAAAAATATTTCCTTTATGGAAAAGTAGTACAGTACAAAAAATAGTTCTTTAAAAACTTACCAGGATATGACATGTTTGGCTGAGGCCCCGGAGGTCCATATCCAGGTTGCCCTGGGGAAGGTCCAGCAGGGAACTGTCTTTGTTGGGAGTGGGGTGGAGGCATGTGTGGCAAGCCAGGCATGGTCTGTTGTTGGTTAAACTGAGCTTGCGATGTTGGCATCCCCGGCTGAGGTGGTATTCCAGGCTGTGGGGGAAGGCCAGGTTGCTGAGGCAAGCCTGGCTGTGGTGGCAACCCTGGCTGGCCTGGTTGTGATCCTAATTTAGGTGGTACACCCGGCTGGGCAAGAAAACCAGGCTGCCCAGTTGGTAAAGCCTGCTGTCCTAGCATCTGACCTGGCTGTCCAGGCATCTGGCCTGGCTGTCCAGGCATCTGGCCTGACTGTCCAGGCATGTGGCCAAGCTGGCCAGATACTTGGTTCGGCTGAGGCGGCATTCCAGGCATTGGCTGCGGCGGTCCTTGACTTTGCACACCGGGAGGGGGGATCCCCTGGCCAGAAATACGCGGTTGACCCGGCATCCCTTGATTAGGCATCGGGGACATTCCTTGAGGTCCACGATTTTGAGGAAATCCCTGAGAAAGCATCTGACCTTGTTGAGGCATGCCTGGTTGACCAGGATGCATTTGCGGTGGATTCTGCTGAGAAGTCCCTAGAGGTTGACTAGTCGGAACCATAGGAGGAAAATTAGGTTGCTGCTGGGGTCCACCAGTCTGACCCGGTGGTACGGGAGGAAAACTAGGTTGTTGCGGCCCACCAGTGTGACTTGTTGGGGGCATAGACGGAAATCCAGGTTGTGGCCCACCTATTTGTGATGGCATACTTTTAGCCTGCTCTGACTGGGGAGGTCCACTTTGTCGTCCCGTTTGTCCACCTTGGGGCGGCAGTCCAGACTGAAGTTGTGGTTGCATCTGCGGACCTTGCCCTGGGCTTGGTCCAAATCCAGGCGGAGGTCCCATAGATAATTGAGCAGGTTGATTCATAAAATTTTGAGGACCTTGCTGCATCGCCATTGACGGCAACCCTTGAAATCCCCTCTGATCTGCATTAGTACCTTGGTTTGGTGGAAGCATCTGTCCATAGCTTTGTGATGATATTGGCGTAGGAGTGGAGGACGGAGGCATTGAAGGCTGACTTTGGGCTACTGAAGTAGGGAATTGTTGAGGAGTGCTACTGACTGGTGGTCTACCGGGCTGAAAGTTGGGGGGCTTAACGCCTGCAGGTAATTGGGTACCATAATTTGAAGTTGGTGGGAAGTTAGCTCCAGGAGGTAATTGCCCAGGGGGTACTTGGGTTGGAGGCATATTTGGAGGTGCTTGAGGTCCATTTAAGTTCATGCTTTGCATCTTCTGTGCTACATCAGACTGGCTAAATGAGTTCAGTGGCATCTGCGGCCCATTGGGGGGCATTTGGCTGAATATGTTAGCATTATGGACCCCATTGTAGTCTTGTGAGGTTGGGGGGAAGCCCAATGGATTGTTCTGTGTGTTATTGTTCTGCCCCGGCGGGGGATACTGTGGATTCATCATCTTTGCTGAAGCCAAATTTCCTGCAATAAACATGCAAAGGGTTAGATTGTCCGAGACAAAACATAGTATAAAAGTATATTGCAGTCAAAACAAAATTTTCGAAGCTAAACCATACTGTTTTAGCTTGAAATGTTTGGCAGACAAATTTAAAAACATGGACATACATTAATAATAATATTTGTTAATTTACAAATTTGTTTCATTGAAAACTTAATAGCAAGCTAAAATTTTCATTGATATGACCATATAACACATGTTTTTTTTATCATTAAAACAATATTTATACATTAACATTTTTTGTTGTTCTATTGTTTTCAATAAATACACCATATTTAATTGTTAATTATATGTGGTAATAAAATTTAAATAACTTAAATAATTTTAACCGTCCCTGTCCATTTATTTCCTTGTATATATTTTAATTAAAATGATCATCAAACCTTTATAATAAAAATTTAAATTCTGCAACGACATTCTATAATCAACATGTAACTTTTAGGGTTCCAGTGGCATAATATACAGAACATTACAGTAGCCTATAGTAGAACAGCCTATAAACCATTCATAATTCAAACATCAGTGCGGACTTATCATCACATTGCTATCTCAGATTAGTGACTACAGGAAAAACATGACTATCCACATATCTGTTATATGAATACACAAAATTGTCTATTGAGCATACATTCAATTATCTGGATTTTCTATTATTCAAATAGATCACGACAATAAATAGTCCAGTTAATCAACTTCCACTGTGCAATTGTTGCTAATTGTTGCTACAACTGACTGAGATTGTGCAATTTGTTCTAAAATTACCATCATTACATTGGCCACGATATCAATGGGGCTATTGTCGTTACCTCAAAAATAATCCCAGTGAATCAACAGTTACTTAACATGATTTCATTATTATTGATTTATAGTCATAATTCGCATCATCACAATGGACTAATGAAAAAAAATACCTAGAGAACTTTAACTATGTTTAACTTTCTGATTTCACCACAGACAATATAGGCTCACAGTAGGCAGGCTGTAGCAGAGCACTACAGATGGTATTGAATGACGTCTGATAAGAAAAAAATTCGAAACTCATTGTTTATTTTTCACTTAACTAACACAATACTCGCGGTATATCGTACTGTAAACAGTTTTACAGTCGAAATCCCAAAAACGGATCACTATTACACCTAAATAAACTTAAAACGATCGTATCCAGCTTCGTACGTTCGAAGAAATGAGGTTGTAATTTGCCCTTTTAAAGTATTAAAAAAATTGCAATATATCAAGTAATTATATTTAAGTTGAAGCTATCGAAACGGGCTTAATTATAAATAATTATACCTGATAAACATTAAGGAATATGAACATATCTAATAATATCTTGAGAAATCTCACAAAGTTTGACATAAGACATCATGATTTTGAAAGCGTATTAAAAAGATATCAACACTGAATTCATGGTCGAATTTTTCAGAGAATATTCCACAAATGACCGTTTAGTGATACTTACGGCTTCTGGTGTATTTTTTAACGAATTATTATAATAAAAAATATAAACAAGACACATGAATCACTTGTACTAGGGCCACGTATTCTGGCACGTAGTGTTGTCAGTTGTCAGCAGTGCATCGCCTATGTGGAACTTTTTCATTTTCACATAAAATGCTTGTGACGGAACGTAATATCATTTGTTCTTCGTCCATTATAAAATACTTGTAATTAAAAAATGTCCACCTTAGGTACTATTTTGTTAATACAAACATTCAATGAATATACATATTTAAATTTAGAACTGTTAAATAGTTGTAATGAAAAGTTAATTTGTACTATGAATTTAGAATCGTGATGAGATCGGAACGTTTTTATGAGCATGGCAATATGGCTGACCAATTGTCAAATCAGTTTATCGCCAAAGCAATATGATCTTTCTTACTTGAGGATCACGACACAGAATCAAGAATTATACTTTGAGGAATTTTATAATCACTTAAATGTTACGATAATCGTTTTTGTGTTGGGATGTCAATGTTACCGTTTTATATTAATTAATTAGCTACTGAATATTGAAATACTTATAGAAAGTCTTATAATTACCTTTTGCAGTGTTTTAAATTTTGTCCAACGGTATTTTATTACAAAGGACAAACCGATTAAAATGTCAAGCAATGTTTTAATATCCTTATTGTTTGCATTGATAACTAATGATGTCAACTTTGTCCTCTCGTGGTTTATGCATGAAATTTAAATAAATTAATTGTTACAAACGGCCTTTATGCATATCAAATAGAATACTTTCATTATTTACGAAAGTTCATTCTGGTTCATTAAAAGGCAAGGATGAAACAATTAAGATTCATTGTTCAATAGAAGTAGTGAACATTTTGATCTGTTTGAAGCCTATTGAATATTCCTAATTTAAATATTAGTCCAACATTTATCTCCTGTCTCTTATAATCTACCAATAAAGATATATTATTCTATTTATGCTCATAAATGCAGTGTGCGCAAGTTCTATTCATGCTAATAAATGCAGTGGATTAATGTTTTGACAAAACAAAATAAAAACAGGTCATAAAGGTTTCATTCCTGCAGTCATTTTACCAAATAATACTAATAAAATAATAGTCTTATTAACAACTTATACTAATTAGCCCTAATGACGAAATATTTGAATAAGTATTTTAAGAACACATTTGTAAAGTCTATTGTTTTTTGAATGAGACAACTTAACATATTATCAACAGTATACATTTCTGATGTAACATTGGTAATGTAATGCTTCTGGTAATGTTGGTAGCACACGTAACCCGGGGTTGACACACCCCAAGCTTTGCGCGTGCGTAGACGGTTTTAGGGTTGTGCGATATAATGTAAACTATCGATAATAAGTAGTGACAGTAATTATGGCGAAAATAATAATTTAGATGAGACTTTTTTAATATTTGGTCCGTATAAAGGTTTTAATGACAGAGTCAGTGTCTTTAATGTCCTACAAATATAATCAGTAACCCATATGCTTTGTGTTAAGTCGACCAGTATCGGTAGATAGGAAGCCCTCGAGGCCCGAAGTCCCTATGCTCGCGATGATGACGTAGCAATTTTGTTGAGTCGGTGCAGAGCATCGAAATCGCAAGGAGTGATCAACATGATTTAATTCGTTTCTGGAGAAAACTCTCCACGTGAAAGCTCTCACACTCAGATCTCGCTTACCGTATTCAGTATATTTCTGGTCACAGTAGCCGTTTTCAGATCTTCCTTGGGAAGTGTCTTTCACCAAGTTTGTCACGGTGTTATCTAAAAATCGTTTATTATATTAAAAATTAAATATATTTTAATGATTTTATAGTCATCGACATTCTGTTTACATCTCTACGAGGCAAAGCCTCTATCGATTTTCAACGCGAAAGCCTAATTTAGCCTGTTGGTTTATTCTGGCTACACAAAAGTTACTACGTATATTTATTACACGGAAAAAGCGACCATGTCGTACGGTAATAAAGTTGAATCTCAAATATCGTAACAAAATGTTTTACGACATTTGTTTACCATGAACAAATATGAAAAACGTGTCGTTAACACTGCATTTTGTATCTTACAGCGGATGTGTTAGGGTTCATCTCGGGTTGTTCGTTATCTGAATGGTATATTGGAAGTTCAGTGCGGAGCTGAAGTGATTGCGTGAACGTGGACGAGAGAAGTATGATTTTCATAAAAAACGAAAATTTGTGTAGATTTTCAACAATAATGATGCGAATATGGTGACGAAAGCTCTCAATAAGTGCGTTTTTAAGTTCAAAATACAGTGTTAGGTTTTTAAATGAGCGTACCTATGTTTTATGGGTAGCGATTAAGTTCAGGTAAGTTATTTATTCATGATACTCAAAATAGATTTCATCAATGTTTGAGACACGAATGATACCCTATAGAACCAGATAGTTTGTTCGGATTGAATGCCAATGAAGCAATTTACAAAAAGCTACATCCCTTATCATAAACGACAATGACTCTAATAGATTTAGATATAATATATTTATCCATCACTAGGTTGAAAACGTACATGGGCTATAAACCTAAAATGAAAACAGTGGTAGCTTTTGCAAATTTCGTTTGGAAGATCACCGCAATTGTTGGAAAGCTCAGATATTTACAAACTAACAGAAAGGCTGTTGCAGTGTTAGATAAAAGAGAATTTTAACGAACAGTGTTATGACTCAGATCATTGATATCCTGTTTAAAATCTTTGTTGTGTAAGATGATTGGAAATTTGCTACGTTTCTAATGACGCAATCATTACAATCATTACAAAATGTTTTTTTTTAATTACGTACACTGACAAAAAGACAAACAAATCACCGGGTGTTTGAATGGTCGTCGCCGCCTAGGGATGTTTGTCACAGAAAAGCTGACACACAATTGCAAATATTAAAGGGTGGACACTAATTTAGATTCCATTCAGAAATCTTCAGTAGGGACAATTATCTTGGATTTGACGAGGCAATCTGATGACTGTCTGTCCATTTTTTACGCCTGGTGGTCTGTTTTCCTTTTCCCTAAAGTCTGCACAGGTACTTAAATGCTATTCATCATTCATCGGGCTATTTCAAAGGCTAACATAAACATGCCTGAATGGAGGTTGGAACCCCACGTACGATGTACCTGCTTCCGATAGCCTAAGGCTCCCCTTTCTCGGTGGAACATACATACCGACAATGAACAGAATTCCGTATGACGCCTGCTACAGCTAATACCTAATTAGAAAAACATAATTACAGATCTGTATTATTATTTTGGAACGCGCTTGCAAACAAGAGTGAATGTTTAGACAGTTTTGTCTTGAATAACTGTCTTGAATAATTCTAAAATAGTATTGGGAAAAACAGACATCGAAAAGGAGTAACTAAATCGAACACAGAAAAATGCCAAAAACCCTCGTCAACACACTTTATTTTTGCATTCTATTTTTTTGCAAGTTCCAATAAATACAAACAAATTCATATTAAAAACGTACATTCTTGGTAATATTCTTGGCTGTGGCGTCTTGGTGACAGAATGGTCGATTTTGAACATGCACCGTCCAAAACGCCAACAAACTTTGCTGATATAAACTCAGAAAAACTTACATTAATGCGGAAGCGAATGATTCAGTAATAGCAAGGAAGTCCATCCAACAATTTTCAGTGTAGTTTACACTCCGCCTTTTTGTCTGTTGCGTTATCAATTGTATTGTATTAATTAGGAAGTATTCTTCGGTTTTGTTTCTATGTGGCCAAAGCTTCTACGATGCTGCTTTTCCTGCTGCTCTTGGGTCTCGCCCGGGGGGAACCGCAGAAGCCTAACCTGGACGCGATCCTGAACCGACGTACAGACGTATACATCGCCGGGTTCTTTCCATTCGGCAAAGGGGTTGAAAACTCTAACACTGGTATCTATCAACTTGTTGTTTATTACTTTGGAGTTACGGGTTGGTAAGTCGAAATTCACATCATTTATGGACAGGGACAGTCGAGGCATTCAAAGTCGTCAATGAAAGAAATTTAAGGAACGCTGAAAAGCATACTCATCAATAAGATTTTACTTGGTGTATTTACGTTTCTTTTTGCCACTATTTATTTGGCTGGTAACGAAGTACGTTTATAAATGTATGATAAAGAAAAAGTCTGCATTAGGTTCAACCTAGGCTCTCTATATTGATATTAAGATAGTAGTCATACTTTTAGCGATAAGACAATTACGTATTCGCACGCGACAGAACGAAGGTGTGTAAAATAACGAGTGTTACTCGTATATAGAATTTTAAAAACACTGATTGATGAATACGAACGAATGAATAAGACTAAGATATACCTATAGACAAAGACACCAGTGCAAAATATTATAAATATGTACATCAAATTCAGTATTTTCAACATTTATAAGTTTCTTTCGAAATATGATGGTAGTTGTGTAATATATTCATAAGGATTCATAACAATTTATCACATACGTTACAAATTGCATTACTTACTCGTTCCATTAAAACTTCCCCGATTCAAATTAAAACAGGCCCTCCCTCGGGAGATAATAAACTTGCCGAACATAAATTTACGCCGGAGGAAGCTCTCTCCAAGTCCCTCATCATATATTTAATTTCTTACATTTATGATAATGTAATTTCGCTAATTACACAAGATGTTTTTGTAACGAGGTTATCTTGCAAAATGTAAGGCTCATTCGAAATAAAAAGATATTACAATGTCAAAGGTTCCTAGATATGATTTTTTTTCTGTGCCTTAAAAGTTATTAGTTACAACAAGCTTAGTGGTCAATTAAATAGACATATTACGAGTATGTTCCATTTTGTTTATAATGTGATCGGTCCAAAGCTCGTGTTATTCCAATTCATAAATTTGCTTAATATAAGAGTTCGTTTTATTCTATCTGTCATTTTATCAAACAGAGAGTCCAAATCCCTTTTGTAATCTAAAGAAGTCTGCTACTAATTTTGCTGATAACTTTTTAAAACATACTAAGCTAACTTTTGAACTTATGTTGAGCAGTCAAGCCAGATTGTACATTGGGTATCATTATAATATGTAGTACCATTTAAGAACTGAGTACCAAAGCTATGTTAATACCGCTGTAGGTCGCGGGGTGATGCCGAGCGTGAAGCTGGCGCTCGACCACGTCAACGAGCATGACTCCGTGCTCAGGAACTACCGGCTGCATATGTGGTGGAACGATACTGAGGTACCCCACTCTCACAGGACCCTGCTGTAGAAAACGAGAATGCAAATCACCCGTGCCCTAACCCGTGGTCTTAAATTGGAATCTTTGACCACCTAAAGTCATAAATAGGTTTAAAGCCATGGGTGCTAGTTACGTAGGACAAAATTATTCTAAATTAAGTACTTGAATAACTTTGCCTCATTCGACAAATGTTCGGGTGCCCGAACTTTACTTGATTAAATTTATACGACATTGCATGCCTGATTATGACTGGTTTGGTCGTTACTGGATCCTAGTGAGATCTCTATTTAATAAATATAGAATTTAAGCTCCGATTCCGAATTCACAGCATTGTAGACGACCAGAACATTAAAATCGAGTTGCAAACATTAATGCTTATCCACAGAAATATTTGAGCCGTTCTTCCGCAATCAAGAGCTAGATCTGACCAAACCAGAGCAAGGCCTCTTCATAGGGGATTCTGTTGATATTTCTTGTCCATTTATATAGTGTAACGCAGCGGTGGGGGTGAAGTCTTTCTTCGACATGATGCACAGCGGGCCGCACAAGCTGATGTTGTTTGGAGCTGCCTGCACACATGTCACTGACCCCATAGCGAAGGCTTCGAAGCATTGGCATTTAACGCAGGCAAGTACAAACAAGAGGAATTTGTGTGGTTCTTTACAATACAGCTATGTGCTAAGCTTATCCTGTTTTCGGTGTATTTTAGCATAGCCGTTTTTGTTTTCCACAGCTCTCGTATGCAGACACTCATCCGATGTTTACAAAAGAGGCGTTCCCAAATTTTTTCCGCATCGTACCTTCGGAAAACGCGTTTAACATGCCGCGAATACGGTTATTGGAGCATTTCAATTGGACTAGAGTTGGCACGATTTATCAGAATGAACCAAGATATGCTTTGGTAAGTTCTAAATCACATATTAGTTTTTGTTATTGTATTAAGTAATTCTGCGTATCCCTAGAGGTAAACAAAAATCTGATGCGCACAATTTAATTGGTACTTAATACAAAACTAGTTCATTAAGATTATTCTTACTCAAGATTTCCCTGACTGACTGACTTTTAATGCGCACAATTGCATACGCAAACACCGTTTGCGCGAACTCAGTCATTGTTCATCTTTAAAGTCGATCTCTAAAAAAATAACAATGAGTTAATTTAAGCATTCTTATCACCTTCAGGCTCATAATCGCTTATTAGCGGACTTGGATGGATTCGACTTTGAAATAGTAGAGACCCAGAGCTTCGCATCTGAAGTGAGGACTGCGTTAGCGAAACTCAAGGAAAAGGATGTTAGGATCATCCTGGGCAACTTCAACGAGACCTGGGCTGTTAGGATATTTTGTGAGGCGTATAAGTAAGTACATTTCCTAGCTCGCTTTCCTAAAAGCACCAAGATGCTACATTGAAAGAAATTCGTGCTATTAGCATAGCCCCTATGAAATCAAGGTCTATAGTAAATTTTGTTTTAACAGATTAGACATGTATGGTCGAGCTTACACCTGGCTGCTGCTCGGTACTTACAGCAGCAAATGGTGGATGAGAAGAGCTCCGTGTTCCAAGCGGGACCTAACCACGGCCTTGGACACTGCCATCCTGACTGACTTGCTACCGCTGTCCACTACAGGGGAGATGACTGTCTCAGGGATTGTTAGTATAAATATTTTTAATTCAAAGCTATTGAACATTTTCTTGAACAGGATAATTTTCAACTTGTATAGTATAATTGATATACACAATTTTATATATCCAAAGGCGTTTCAATGAAGATATTGCTGGCAAAATAACTCTTCGAACTTAAATTATGAATGTGACATTAACAAATTGTTTCAGACCGCTAAAGATTACCAAGTGGAATATGACAGGAGAAGAGGTCTAGAATATTCTAGATTTCATGGATACACTTACGATGGTAAGATCGTTTTTGTTGTCTTCACATATTTTTCATTGGCATTATTTTTTACTTGGACATGATGCCATAATTGTACATGTGATTCTAGGTATATGGGCAATGGCTCTGGCGATCCAAACAGTGGCACATCGCGTCAAGCTTAAATATAAGGAGAAGACGGTGCAAGACTTCCGATACCGAGACAAGGAATGGGAACAACTATTTCTGGATGCACTGAGCAATGTTACGTTTGAGGGTGTCACTGTAAGTTATAAGCGTTTGTAATATACTTAGGTACAATTTAGTATTGTTACATCCTACCTGCTCTAAAATTGGAAAAGACAAAAGACATTTATTTGCACAAATATGGGTACATTAGAGGATCTTAAAAAGTTATTAGTTCAATCCATATT
>DWQT01004658.1:0-11033 GCA_018244895.1 Myscelus amystis hages
TCTAATCTTATCTGAGGTCGATTACAAATGTCCATGGGCGGCAGTAGCCACTCACCATCAGGTGGACTGCATGCTCGTCTTCTACTTACATATTATAAAAATCAAAAAAAAAAAACAAAAAATTTTTAATCATTGGTAGTGTACTAAAAATTACAATGACCACTATTACTTTCAATTTATTACCAACCTGTTATTAAGACTTTAATACTCAAACCGTGGGACCACCCTCCAAATCAGATCATATTTATTTAACTCACCATTGATTTTCTTTCAGGAATCTCTCGGGATTGTTGTTTGAATCGATGTATATCTTGGCAAGAGCATTATGTGTTGCGGGCTCATTGCAACCTTCGTGGACGCGAGTTTCAAGCCAGGGTAGGAGAAGTTTCAACCTGAAAGGCAATTAGGTAACTTGATTACACATATTTTTATAATGTGATAAAAACTTGAATAGGCCACGACCAACTTTTAATCACGATTTCTTTGATGCAGAATCTTATGTTTTTCTGTTTTGTATATAAAGGTCTCAGACAAGAGAAAATTTGTTTTAAATGTGCAAGGTTTAGATAGAACATTTAGATAGACATTTATATATTGTTTTGATATCAATACCTATTCCTCTTTTCAACCTCAGCGACGAGTTCGTCAGTGGAAAACTGTCCGCGCACTACGAGAATCAGGTTCTTGATAATGTCTTCTGCGCAGTCCACGTCCAGTAGACCCCCGACCACCACCGGCAAGCGAGAGGGGTTAACCTGCACGACAACAGCTATTATATAAGAAGTGTCTTTTTCAGTGGATTGTTAGGAAATAGTTACTCGCAGACCTGTAATTGTTCTTGATTGCAATTTGCTGACTCAAATTAGACTGTTTAATCTTTATAAGTCAGAAACCTCAGAAACCATTGTAGATATAAAGAGTGTTTTCAACCCTTGTATGGAAACTGGAAATATGTTATCTTAACAATATAGCTCACCTTTTGCACGTAGATCTCGATGTATTTCTGTAAACTGTTCCTATACAAGTAGAGCACGAGGTCGTGGACAAAGTCAAACCGGTCGCACACAATGATCAGAGGGAGTTGATCGGGTAGTTTAGCTTCCTTTAAGAAATTCTTCACGCGCTCCGCATTGTAGCAGTTTGACTCGCGGCAGATGCGTTCCACTTCCTTGATTTGGCCCGTTTTGCATGCGGCCTGCAAATACAAAATAGTTTGACGTTTACATCAAAATGTTTAACTATTGAACAGTAATAAAAACTAAAGATTCTTTACTGACCTGAATGTACTTGAAGTGAACTTCGGGGTCTTGGCTGAAGTTGACAATCGACCCGAGGAAGTAGAACAGACCTTCATATGTCTTGAAACTTTCGAACAATTCAATCAGGGCCTTAGTGGTGAGCTGCTCGTGGTATTTGGTGGCGATTTGTACGCAAATCTGTAGGTTCTGACGAATGTTGGCCTGGAGCATCGCCTTGAGGCATTCCAAAGAGTCTTCCACTGAGAGTGTTCCGAAATAATTCACCAGCCAGTCGGCTGATAACAGGTGGGTGTGAACCTAGAATATGTAAAAGTAATTATATGTATTATAATTTATATTATGTATGTATTATATGTACTATGACTGATCTTTTTTTAAATTATGCACTATGAAACTGTTTGCCTGAGGGCATTTAATCATTGTGTAACACAACATATAAGCAGTGGCGTGCATAGGATTATGACACTGGGTATTCGGCGGAGTACTGGGTCACAAAATTTGACTATTAATTAAAGTCATCTAAAACGTACAACCATTTTTTTTTAAATATCTGTAACAAGTGTAAATGACAAGTAAAGCACTGCATTTCTGCCTACAAGGAGCGCACGCCATTGCATATAGGTGTTGTGAAGATACATATTAATCATGTGTAAAGCAACGTAAGGCGCGGAGTGGTATGTTACTGATACGTACGACGGCCCGCTTGATGTCGTAGAGGTCGGTGTAGTGCTCGAGCGCGCGCTGCAGCAGGCCCGCCTTCTCGCACAGCTGCGCCACGTGCGCGCGCTCGTAGTGCGTGAACATGCCGTTGCCGAGGATCGCGTCCGCCACTTGCGGCGCCGACATCAGGTTCATCTCCAACAACCTGACGCATACATCCGTTACTTATATGCGAACAGCATGCACTCTGCAGTAACGTACAGAAGCCAGTCAACAGACAGATACACCGAATGAAAGAGATAGACAATGTATGACTGGCCTCCTGGTCGAGCCGTTAGGGATCCTGACTGTGAAACCAGAGGTTGTGGGTTCGATTCTCACCCAGAACAAACATTTGTGTGATGAGCACATTTGTTTGTTTGTGTCTGGTCGTAATAAAAATATCTACATAAGTATTATATAATATGTATATATGTAAGTATATCAGCTGTCTGGTTACCATAGCACAGGCAATATATGACCTAATTTGGAATCAGACAGCCATGTGTGAAATTGTCCTAAGATATTATTATTATTATTATTCTATATCTATATAACAAAAACATCGTCACATCATTAGTGCGTTCACTGACAATGCTTTTACGGAGAGTTCTACGAATTCGCTTTGGTAATATAGTCGTGTACACCAATGAAACCAATCTTATAAATCGCTTCACAGAATCGATCAATTGGATAGAATTGGAATTTCTACGCGTCAGTTGTAACTGCAGCCCTTTGTAGAGACTCTCTTTTCCAATAGGGATTCGTTGAAAAGTGCATATATTTAATCGACAAGGATTTATGACGACGGATGACAGTGGAAAACGCGAGAGACCCTCACTTCCTATCCAGGATATAGACTACATGTATGTTATACAATTCGATGCACCACGAAAGAAATGCTGTCCAACTCCAATTCTACCACGAATGTCGCTTAATAACATCTTGATCTGGGTATTAAAGACTGTTCACCGTTCGGGAGTTCCAAATCCCCAATGAAACTACCCCGCACTTGACATACTAAGTATTTAATAGGTCCCTTCGACACCCACTCAAATCGTGGCCGTTATCGGTCATTGACCGAGATATGATAGCCGTATCACTGTTATCAGACGAAATTAGGTTAGCGTGTATCATCGGACGTTGTTTAGAACTAGCGTCTTAGGCGTAATGGTACGGGTATTCTCAGTCACTGAAACGCGTTCGCATGCTGGGAATATTATATTAATTACGCCTGGTTAATAAATAAAAATATCTATGAAAGTACTATGTAATATGTATATATGTATGTATCAGCTGTCTGGTTACCATAACACAGGCATTAAACTGCCTTATTTGGTATCAGATAGCCGTGTGTGGAATTGTCCTAAGATATTATACATTATACATATACATAATATATAGACTTGGAGTCCTGGGGTACGAATGAAAGGCAGTGATGGCTTATATAGTTTAGGACAGGTCAGATTTATGTTTTGGAGTCTAGATCCTGTACTGGATTGATTACAGCTATGAATGAAATAATTTTTTTTTTTTGAAACTTAAATAACCAATATTATTATTTATGTTTCGTTTACCTCGCAGTTTTCAAAGATTACGTAGCCCAAAAAAATGTTTGCATGGTTATTTAATGGGGTTAAGCCACGCCTACTTTGCTTCGCTACGCGTGCTTCGCTACGCTTGCTTCGCCACCATCATCCTCCGGGTAATTAAATTGCATCAACAATTTTAAATTCTCAGCGCCATCTGTCTCATGTTGTTGTTCAAACTTATTATAGATTTTTGAAGAAATTATAGATTATCCATGTTACTAAACACTGCAATTTGTCATTATTGGGTTATATGTAAATTTTCTATAGTGAGTTGTAGGGAATATATTATGCTACGAAACGTTAAATATTGAACTACAGGGTGATACTCTCTAGTACCATTTATGATTTGAGTTTATTTTATAGAAATAGCGACCAAATTAACTGAAGCAAACAAATTCTTAGCGCCATTTCTGCTGGTGCTCTGTAGAAATACGTCCCTGCGCTTTAGTATCCTTTCCAATTAGTGTGTTCTCATACTTGATCGTTTTAAACAATCATAGATAGTGTTTTACATTACGAAAATTGAAAGCTTTCAGTGTAAGTACTCTGGATGCACTATCATGTCTAGAACGCGTTGGTTCTCAAGTAACGAGGCCTGGCCTGGCTCAGCCGTGGGTGAGATCAGCCAGCTGGCTAAATGCCCTCCGATGTCCACAAAACTTGTATAGCCCTAACAAGTCCACGTGTCCATCTTGACCCTTCGAAAAAACTTATTTAAACCTTCACCCCACTGGTCATCCCGGTTTCAGTTCAATGGATTTTACATGTTCTGTCATTTTGTAGGGCGGCACACAAAAGGGTTAATTTGCGAGGCGAAAATACAGGGGGCAAGGGATACAGGGTCTGTGGCCAGATGAAACGCGAGTTTTAAATAGGTCTGATCGATCGGGCAGCTTCTTTTTGAAACGTTTGTCGTAGTTTATGAAGACGGACTCCCTTAGCGTGCATTGTAAAATTTACACGCGATAAAATTTAACCTGCGTCAATTATAAAAAACCGAATTTTACGCAATTCAAACAGTTTAATAATTTTCGTAATAATCTACTGAAAGCTCCAGTTCATACGATACAGATACTATATTCATTGTTGAATTTACATTTAAGTTTTTTTATTAAGCCAGCGACCCAAATATTGATACGTTTTGCTTATTTTGATGATACTCCTGACGGCAGCGTGGTCATTATTAATATACGTGACCGTGATGGATTTTTAACTTATACCGCAATAGGTATAGTTCGCTCGTGGTGGCAAAACTGTTTTGTTTGTTTTTAAACCAAAACTGGGTGAGAATGCAATAAATCATGTTCCCATTTAACACAATATTTTCTTATGTAAATATATAAAACAATATTATATGCATTTCTTAGCGAAGTACATAGTTTTCGATTTTTTTGTCGACTTTATTATACATTTATACAAAATATTACATCCATTATTACGTCCATTGCAATTGATTTATTTAAAAATGTCTCTAAGATGCAGTTGTCATAGAAGCTTATTTTTATTTTAGCTTTACAACAATTCAATTTATCGATTATTTATTGCCAGTTAAATAAGCAATTTTCGGCTCAGTGGCAGCATAGACATGTTTAAAAACTTGCAAGGTAAAAGTAAACGTTAATGCCTAGATCAAGTGTTCAAATTAAACTCTGTGGCCAGTACCTTCGCAGTCCTGCAGAGTGTCGTGCGCCAAACCATTCATTCGTTTTGCGCTTACAAAATTCAGTTTGTGTTGTAGAACGCGCGCGCGCGAACGTACGCGAAACTTTCAAATTTGACAGCCGAAACTTCGCGCCGAAAACAACTTTTTTTTAAATTCTATAGTTCTCCGTTCCGTTCAGCCGCTAGTAACTGTGTGCATTCGGCCAGTGTGTTTCAAGTTGAAATTTTTGGATTGTACCAAATGCATTGCGGTGCAAGTGAGTAATATGCATATATAATTTAAGATTGTTCGTCCGTTATGTCGCCATGAGATTTATCTGTCATTTCACAACCATTACATTATAAAGCGATGCATTATCTGAGTTTTAAAATTATACTACTTTTTGCTATTTAAATTAAATAAACATATTTTATACACATTTTAAGTGTATGTAAATTTTCTAATCGAAAATATCTTAAGGCTACGCACTTAATTTTTGAAAAATAATTAACTCGCCCGTATATTAATGACCTGTATAACAATTATCTATCACGAAACCTGCAACTATCAAGGTCTCAGTTGCATGAGATCTACAAGTAGTATTGCATTGTGGGAGCGAGGCGGCAATAGATTCGACCTTGCGTTAGACAGAGACGTATGATATTGGGAAACTCTTGGGAAATATATTTTTCTCTTTCGGGAGCGAAGGGCGTTTTTTTCGTGTATTTGTTTTGGAGATAATTGGTGTTATCTATTATTTTTGTTTGTCAAGTTTTTAGGTCGATGCTAAAGAGATTTAAGCGTTTGTAAATTTGTTACTGGGACGAGTGAAGGACCTTTATTATAATACTCATATAGCATATTTCAAACACTGTAATAAATATTAAAAAATTCTTTTTAAAAATATATCAAACATCTTATATAATTCAAATAAGTCAAATTGAGATACCATTATGCGTGACATATAAAATATATTAATAAATTCCAGATTCAAATAACATAAATTTTTATGCGTAATAATACATTTTAATTAGCAAGAAAAGTAATTCGGAGAATCGAATCTATGACCTTCTAAATTTGCACAATCCGTTATAAGCCTACGATCTGTCGATAGATGACAATAAACATTTTATTTATTAGTGTTTCTGTGCGGTAAAAATGACTACCTATTCATAGATAGATATTGGATACAACACTTATTGGTACAGGGTAAAAAGAAAAACGGATTTTATTATTACGGAAAATAATTGACATTTTGTTGCTTGCAACGTTAATTATGTTAGATGTGTACTGGTATAACTATGCATAATTATAGACATGTATATAAATGATCCTAATCTAATTCTACAACATTGAAAGTTGGACCTCAACTTCAAAGGACGCACGTGTCTTTAATAGGACGATATGGTCGGCCAGCGACAAAACCCTTAAAATAAATTTAAAAAAAAGACACATGGTCTTCCTAAAACCAACACATTATTTGCTCATCTTGCTACGGTCTATTTCACTCGTCGAATTGGCTATTTCTTGGCATTATTATTATTATTATTATTACTGTAGCATCAATCTTGACCTTTTCTTGGGTAGGCAGAGAGCAACTGTCAAATTTGTCTATGGTTACAGACCTGACGTGGTTTTTATAATTCAACATACTCTTCAATAATATCCGTTTCGACGATTTCTGAAATAAATTTGCACGGGACTATTCTTTAGAGTACATTAGTTACTATAGTATATTGGCAAACATAGTAAGACTATCAACTAGGTGGAATAATGGACTGCTAAACGTATGTGGCTAGTTGAAAGCAAGGCACTACGCTCATTTGGGGAGGCTTGCAGTGGGTCAAACAGACTGATAATGCATGTATTAGCAATTCGTGTTTAGTATCGTGTTATTGCTGCAAAGTCTGTTAGGATATTGTTATGCTTCAGCTGCGGCGGCCACTTAACATTTGTCGGCATTCTCGTCCATTAGCCAGTTGTTCATCATAATAAAACGTGAGCACGTTAAAGACGCGTTTCAGAGACGTTCATTTCGCAAGTTTAAAATTCGAACTCCGCAAAACACAATGCGTGCGTGTTACGTAACGTTTTTGCTAATGTTTTTTTTTTTCCCAACCTGTAACTGGCTGCGACGATTTCAAAATGTACATAGATTACGTATCGATAGAATTTGTGCAGGGTTAAGGTTCGTTCACCGCACTTTCGGCTTTGGGCAGTTTAGTGTTGGGCTTCAGAGAGATTATCAACTCTATAGCAGAAACAATGGAATCTGATAATAATACTTCAATTGACTTATCGGGCCTACTCATTGTTTTCGTAGACGTAAGTGATCTCTAGCTTCCGTAATACATTGACTCAAACTGCGCGAGCATCGAACTTTGAGAACATTAATTTAGTCAAAAATGCACGTAAATTCGTATCTCTGGTTGTAATAATACTGTTCATAATTTGCCGATCAATTTTGCCTGCACAATATGCGAGTGAATGACAAATTAAGTATCATTAGCTGAAACAATAGTTTGTTGGTTCGTTTAATCGAAGTTACAAACCGTCCTCGCGGCACGCAAGCCGCAAGTCTGATACATGATACTGGCAGAAAACCTAGTTACACCGAATATATTCCGACCAGATTCATATATAGAACAAAATTGCATACGGCATCTTTTTTTTTAAATATATTCCGATCACATTCAAATATAGAAAAAAATTGGATAGGCAACTTTTTTTTAAATATATTCCGATCAGATTCAAACATAGAACAACGTTGGATAGGCAACTTTTTTTTTAACGATAACTCACAATTACAAAATGGATTTTAAGAATGAAGTTAAAAGTAAATGTTTTTTTTTATTATAAGTCACCACGACTCTTAGCGGACAAGTTTATTTTGTAATTAATAAATCTTATTTGTATGAGAAAGAAAAACTAAGGAAAGATATAGGATTATAAGACGAAAATTATTGGTAATTTTTTTTTCAAATATTACAATTTGCTACGTATATTTTTCGGTCAACAGCCTAAGCTAATTTTTAATAGTCATGTCATATTGGTACACGATTTCCAAAATAAATTGGTAACAATATAAAGTACTAATAAAATTTTCACATCTGACATAAGAGAGTTACGTCATTGTTGGCCAGCTTTATATATGTAAAATTTGTTACAAATTTATGTAAACAATGATTTATTGCGAATTTGTATAACAAATTATATTTGTTATAGTAGAAAGTTTTAGCAGATTTTCTGCTTCGCAAAAAATATTTGTACGCATTTTATATTCTTCTTAACCCTCATTTCATTATTAAATACAAATAATTTTAATTTGAAAAAAATGAAGTGGCAAAAATTGGAATATAAAATTCAAAACGCAAATTCCGATTAAACTGCATTAAATACCTGTAAACTTGTAACAATTACAATTAGAGGCACTAAAAAATTAAGTATCGATTTCAATCTGTATCAGTGTTACCAGCGCACCTTAGTATAATACAATTAAGTGAATTCAAAAAAGGAAACGTTTAAAAATGATCGTCCATTAATATCGGATTTAGTTTTTTTTTTTACAATCGGCAACAACGCGCTGACCAGTATCAAACAAGATCTGCCTTTCACATTTAATTTCTCTTAACTCGTTATTGTATATATATTGTTCTTTTATTCTAAATTTTATTGTATTATTATCGTGCGGTGTAAAATTTGTATTTAGTTAATTTGTGTTAAACGAATTATAATATTTTTCTGAAATATTTTATTTATCTGTACAAATTGTTCGATAGTTCAATGTAAGGTGAATATTTCTATCGTGTGAGTCCATTATATTATTAATAATAAAGTAGAAGAAACTACGCAAGCTTCCAAATTGTTTGATTTAATAAGTGCACACAGTGAATTAAATAGAGCAAAATACCCTGCAATTTCTATTATTCCAGCGCGCAATGAAAAAAATCCTAACCCCTTCAATTCGCTGTCTGTTGGAACTTCGGAAAATGGAAAAAAAAATCTCTCTGCCTCTTTTAATTAACGCCCTGACGTGGCCTATATTTAAACTTACCCGAGTTTTCATACAAATGCCTTTCAGTTTCAGCTCGAATTTGCTAATGACGTCATTTATTTAAAAACAATTTGGCTTTTAAATTTGCAATATCTAAAAACCTTAAAATATCTATGAACGAAATGTACTGATTAAATAATAATAAAAAGTAAAAAAATATTATAAACTGGCGACACATGGATAAGATTTTTACGTAACAGTAGCTACCGCACTTGGTAGCAACATGGTGGTAACACTGGAGACTGTTGCTGCCAAGCTTAAATGCTCCTACCAAAAATACTGGTAACACTATCGAAGCGAAAACAATTGTCATTAATAATTTTATATTATGGATCATAGATAATATGAAATAATCTTTCATTAACCGACTTCATTTAATTATCTAAGCGGCTTTAAAGAAATCGTATACAATACGCAACCATTTATAAAACAATATTCAGGAACATTAATAATTAACGTCAATTTAAAAAGAAAACAATAAAAAAACGCAAGGTGTTTTTAATCATCTTGAGACAAAATCATAACTTATTTAATATTCAGTCTGCCGAAATCGTATCAAAACGAAAGTAAACAGACGCGTGAAGAAAAGAGAAAGTTGTGAATCGAATAAACTGTAAAACCTTAAGTGAAACGTTACATCATTGTTTATGGATTATTTTAGTCTCTTTTTAATAGACATTAAGTTTTGAAATTCTATACATAAAAATGAAATTATCCTTTAATTTGTATAATGGAATAATAGAAAGTAAAAAGTCTTATTTGACAAGTGTGAATTGCATTTTTTTATATATGTCGTTATATAATTGTATATGGTAAACGTGCAGCTGGCAACATATCTGCAACATGTCACCTGTTCGTTATGTATTGTGCACTATCTGGGAGTTGCTTTCAGCTAGCGAAATAAGGCTTGACCTTCGTAGAAGAAAGTGAAAGCGTGTACGGGTACTGAAATTCTTCACGAAATTTGAAGGAATTATTTTGGAACAACTTTTTTAAATTTGTAGCGCTCTCCAGTTTTCAGCTCATAGTGATTATATTAAAAAAAATATCTAATATTAAGTAAAAAATGTTACGTTAAAAGGCAAACATTATCGATTTAAACATCGATATATCGAAAATCGATATAATTGTTATTCCTTTCGTAATTATTTAATAATAATGATGGCAATAATTTTTTCTTACTACTTTTTATTTATGTACGAGCATTGCTCTTAGAGCGATGTAACACATAATGTACGTGGAAATATCTTGTGATTAATATCACGGCCTTCAAAGAAAAGTGAACGCGTGCCTCAAACAGAGATACAACCTTTACAATAAAAGAAATTAAAGGTCGCCGCTATGTATTTTCAAAAGCCTCAGCCTCTGCCTTTTCGTTCACATCCGGTTGCTTTTAGCATATCTCGTATAATGTGTAATAATAATTATGACATCGATCACTGAGCTCTCGCCCGCTTTCACATGAGATTTTGGCAGTTACAACTTTCACTCGAAAACGATACGGGCGCGAGTGAGAGGCTGTAGCGGGATCCTTGTAAAGGAAACGCTGAATCTCTTTCATAAACTTGGCGCGTTAATTATGCGCGTATTTTTCATACAAGGCGCCATTTTTGTTTAGTTGCCTGTAACAAAGTTACCATAATTCTTTAGATTCAGGGATAGCTTTCACTGAAGAATAGGAAAAGTTGAAAATTGCTATGTTGTTCTATATTCGTGCATTTACGTTCATTCGTCTCCATATTATTAGACTACTTAATACCCGTTTCACTGTAATATCTAATATTAAA
>DWQT01004659.1:0-11032 GCA_018244895.1 Myscelus amystis hages
ATTTTTATATATTTGTTGGTGAATATACGTGGGGAGTGTAAAAAGGTATTTTCATTTAATCTACCAAGACACACACAATCCCACAAACATAAATCAGACGATAGGTACACACTGTATAATATGAGCAGACCGTGTGACTCCTCCTTTGTGCAATGAAAGTTCATGTTAGGCTATATATTTCCAATAAATTGAATCTCCCTTTTTGGTTACAGGTAGATTACAACGTTTATCACGAAGCAGTTCGAGCAATTGTACGTTACAGTGTAGAAATGTAAAATTGTCCTGTACTATACTAGATAATATTATATATCAACTGTAGCCTACAAATTGTAGGGTGCACATTATTCGAGATACATAATCGTTCTATAAATAGGAAAATGTGTAAACGAGTCACAAAAACAATTGATCATTTTGTATATAATGAACATAGCATGCCTGTTATGGGCATGTCTACTTACTAAAAACACAGAAATCTTATTTTAAAATTAATGGTACCCATGGCTTGTAAACGTGTATTCGATAATTAAGTACAGTGGTTGCTGGTACAGCTTTCTTGCATTACAAAATACCTCTCAATTGTTTATAACTACGAGAGCAATAATCCGGTTGGAATAATTGCGCCTACAGTCGATAGGGCATGATCTGTACGTGTGTGTCGTGCAGTTCGTTTCGCCTTTGACGTCATCGAGCAATGATGGATGCATGTAGGTGAACGTTGCATACACATTCGTGAGCCGCGAACATACGTTTAGCCTAAGGGTACTGGGAGACAGTAAAAGCACTTGCCACAACGCGTGTAAAAATCTATTCAGAACTGCAAATTACAAAGAGATTCTATACACAATCTCATTTTCACAGTACGCCCGAAATTATAGAACATACACATCAAGTGAAATCTTGCGTCAAAAGCAATCAAAGAAACTGCAGCGAGCGAGCACGTGTGGGATGACAGCAACGTTTTCACGAAAAACTTGTGACGCGAGGTCGAATAACGACTAAAGATTAGTCTTAGGACTTATTTAATAGCACACAACAATATTGCTCGTATTTTTTCTCAAAAGGAATAAAATATAATAACCACAATTATAGTTTTGATCTGTGATATAACAGGAAAATTATTTTGAAATAATAGTCAAGTAGATTACGGTAATATATTATGACTAGAAAGGCGTGTATTATTTATAACGCTTCTCGTAAAGGTGCTCGTCAATGAGGACTATAATTGTATGGGATGACCTTTCGACAAATTGCTCGAATGTTGCTAGCTCCTAACAACCGAGTCGACTGATTGATCTTCTAAACTGGAATTTATGTTGTATATATGCGAATCACAAGAAGCACGCGACACAGCGCGCAAGCTCCTCAAAGCTGGCAGGACTCAGTAAAACTACAACTTCCTAGCTGCCTACGCAGGAACATGAAGCGGTCGGACTGGAATATTGAGTTGAATCTTTTTGCAATTAACATAATCAAGTTACCTTTTATGACCGTTAGCACGTATCTAGCTCGAATAATGGTGTCCGCCTTCTGCTATTCGAGTCCTAATATAATAATTGTTTCATATAAATTATTATTTTAGTTGCGAATGATCAAAGAGTAGTGCTGTACCGGAACAGCAATGGCGACTTGTCCCTTTGTCTCTATTACGGTCGGCCCCGACAATCGTCCTTATCTACACGTGTATCTCTCGTGTTCGTATCACTCTATATGGCGACCGTTCGGTATTATCACATCAGGTTGTTCGCGGCGCGGTCGCACGGTAAGGGCCTCCATTAGCATACAAGTAAATATCTCGATCTGCGGGCGCGGCGCAGGCAGATTACCGTCTCAACGCTTCCGCACTGTATTGAATTCGGTACCAACGGACCCGACTCCATTGCCGGTTCATGTTTACTTGTTAGTGTGATTTCCAAATGATAACGATCGCGCTGCGCGCACCAAGCACACCATTGTGTATTTCTAACGTATACGTGTGATGCCTTTTCTATAGGAAGGTAGTCACATTAAGTCATATTTCACTCCAAGTGACAAGCAGAGTGTTCTCAACTAGGTAATATAAGCCTGTTCTTACCTACATAGTAGCTATATTAGCCCACAATCTAACAGGTTCAGCTTTCTCTCCATTAATATGAAAATGTATGAGCTAAACGTTAGCAAAAATCTTAAGATATAAATAATTTATTTTTAGGGGTATAGTGGCGTATTGTGCGCCTGACGATAAAAGTGTAGCAAACAATTAGAAAGGATGAAAATCAGGCACCGGAAAGACGATATTAAAAATATAAACCACAATGTAACTTCAATCGTAACGTGACATGACAATGTACCTAAATTTTTACCTTATCAATCTTATTTTTTTCCAAATTGTAGTCAAAATAGAGCCTTAGAAAAAAATATTATAACGACTCTCATATGAAGCAATCGAATGTATATTTTATGTTCTTACAAACATTTTATTTTATTATCTTAAATCCTTACATGAATTATAAGTCTCCTAAATTGTTTCTCGT
Organism: Myscelus amystis hages; assembly: GCA_018244895.1. NCBI lineage: Eukaryota > Metazoa > Arthropoda > Insecta > Lepidoptera > Hesperiidae > Myscelus > Myscelus amystis. The sequence goes on from DWQT01004659.1 coordinate 2,511, forward strand.
CCGTAGGAGGTACGACTGAAAGATATTACGTATTCTGTCACGTCCCTGCTATCCAGTTGTGCCGGCTTTTGTTTCAACCGGCTACATGTAAATGCAATACTTGTGCTCTATGATATTAGTCGCATACTTGGGTATTGTTAGTATTGTAGAGTCGATTTATGGTCTCGTAATAGTTAAGGACTATGCTCCCACACGGCGAGCGGGACGCAAGGAGCGGACAGATAACGGCGACATTAGCGTTCGGCGTGTACTGACCCTGGCTACATTGGACGGCCATGTTCCGTGCGGCATCAGGGAAGCAGAAGTGCTCAACAGGGTCAACTAAATTCGCGTGGGAAGCGACTTTGGTCATTACGGTTTTTTCTAACTTCAGTAAATGTACCAAAAAACATGTTTCTATATAAAATTACTATTATGTACGAAATAATTATAAAATAAATTGACATAACCTTTTATTTACGTAAATATTCAATCCTTATGAGTGAATGCTCAACTAAACTAGACATACAAAGAGACTTTCGTGTTGGTATGCATAAGTATCCAGAAAAAACCTACAACTAAGTACAGCGGCCATGTCAACTATATAACAGTTTCTCCGAAGAGAGCGTGAAATATTGACATAAGGCTAGGGTAATCTAATAACAGCTTTCAGAAGGTGTCGGGTTTTTGAAAGACGATGTCGGAGGTGTCGAGTCAAAGAGCAAGTGGCGCGGGGGACAAATGACTAAATTATATAGCGAGACTCGGCATTTGTTAGTAAATAAGCGTAGTAGCAAACGCTGGGAAGAGTCGCGCAGTCGCCGCGCGGGCTGACCCGACGACCCACACCGCGTGCGTGTGACTCGCGGAGATGACACCCGCAACGGCGCATCCGCCACTGCAGCTAATTAAATCACTATACACGCCTACACATTCTTACAAACTGCTCTGATCATATTGATCTCTCCACCGTAACAAATAAATATGTGCAGGTTTTGTAAATATATAAAGTTTATTCAAGGGTAAATAAAATGTTTTGACCATTTTATCACTTTAGACATTAGTTAAGCTCCATTAAAACAGACCGTTTTAATTATAATCAACATATTTTGTCATAAGCTATCTGGCGCGCTGGTATAATAATAATACATTCTATTATAGAAAACTGAATATACCTAACTTATGTAACTTTACTGAAAGTGTATAAAAAATACAATATCTTATTTGATAACTAATCTGTCGGGCCCTAGTATCACTAGCCAAGAAAATTAATTATGATATTAAAGGATAATATACAAGTCAAATAGATTATACATTTCATACTCATCATTATAAATAGTCGGTCAGTCTCTCCAATTATTGAGTCCATGGATCGATTGAAATTGATTTCATCTCAGAAAATCAGGTAATCGCTCCGATCCTTGTCAGTTGGTAGATGTTTACCTCGTATTAACCAGTCGGACACTGGATGCCTTCTTAAGCGTTATTCTAGAAACTGCAACCGTTTAACCCCATAAAGTCGACATGCGCCCGTCGTAATACTTGTCATAACAACTTATCTAATATAACAGCATCCCACTTCCTGAAGTACAAATACATTGTGACTATGAGCGAAAAACATGGCATCAAATCCCTACGTATGCATATATTTAAAGAACTATAGAAGTTTATTGTATTTTAGGTTATGAATAGTCGGTAAATATAATTTATAAACCGTAATAAACATTTTACTGTCGTAAAATCAGTGCAAAAAAGACTGTACATTGTATTAAAAAATTTCGTCATTCAACGACATCAAAACAGAGCTGTAACCGCATATTGACATTCTGAGTGAACCAATTCGATGAATAATGTTATAACTGAACCTTTTTTTACTCAACGACAATATTTTAATTTGTTCTTGTAAACTCTTTGTTCTTTAAATAAAATTTTACTATCTGTTTTTACTTATAACATGTACATTCGTTAAGATTAATATTTTTAACCAGTTTAAATTAATGTTAAAATATAATGTGAACGATTAAAAATTATCATGATTTTATACATTATTTATATAAAAATATAGACAAGCAAAGATAGCCTGATGGTTTGAAATGCAGCCTTCGCCTCCCGGGCGTCTGGACTCGGGCCTGGCACATATCTCGGACTTATTGAATACGTTTTATAACTAAAATTTAAATATCATGAGTAATATATAAAAACTAATGACACTGTATTAAATGATTACATTTTTCAAATGTAATTTAATGTAAATTCAAAAACAATTTGAGTGTGAGTTCAAATTGAATTGAACATTTGAAAAAAAGAAACACGAATTATTGACCTTGAATTCCTTGAAAATAGTCGATTCTGTACCTATCAACTCAAGCTAAATGTAATATTCTGTAGTTTTGCAATGAGGCAATACCAGACCCCTTTTAAAAATCGGTATCTACATGTGAACAATTTCATTGAATTAAAAATATCTTTCCATGCCTATTGCATTTTGCTGTTACTTGTATTTAGGTTTATAACACGATTGTACTTTTGCGTAAGCACAAATGACGAATTTTAAGGAGCGATCCGTTTCACGCAGGTATCAATAGTTATCACGACTAGATATACGTCACGCACATGTGTGTAGCAAAAATGGTGCCCTCTTACCAGCTGGCATTCATTTTTTAACAAAATAACAATTATATTTTCAGGAGTGGATAATGGCGTCTATTTTGGATTTAGTTAAGCACTATCAGCATGCTATAGAGAAATATCCTAACGACGAACAAAAAGTAAGTGTAATATTTACGTTGGCTTTTGATTTCACAGTAATATTTTCCTGTTATTATAAAGTAAGATTAATTTTTGACAAAAGATATTACGGCAATCTAAGGGATTATTCGTATTTCATTGGTAATATATACGATATTAGCATTAAGATACTTGATATGTTTATAGTATATATTCTGCTACTAATAATCAGCAAGTATTTTCATATATATGGGTGGTTAATACACTGTATATCAGTGTATACACCCTTACTATGTTTGCACACAGAACGGTTTAGGTAAACAAGTAATTGCACACATCTAATAAGTATTTTTTTCCGAAATACATCCACTAAAGATGAGCTACGTGAAAGACATTTGTAAAAAAAACCAGACGCGAAACCTTTCTCTGTCGTTTATATATTTTTTTAAATCTACTGCTGTTAATTTGACACTAAATGATTTAATGGATATATATTCAACGGGAATGTGTTAGTAAAATTTTCATATGCTTTTCTTGAAGACACTGATTAAATCATGCATGACAGAAGATAATCTGAAAACACATCAAAATTTTGTATAAAATTCCAGATTTTAAAAAGTATTGATAAACTATTTAAACTGGGAGTAACAGTACAACATCTGCAAGAGACTGGAGTAGGTCGGACAGTGAATGCCCTTCGTAAAGAACCTGGCGATGTAGGGCAGGCAGCCCGAGCACTTGTATGCAAATGGAAGCTGATGGTGGCAGCTGAAGAAAGTGATAATGAAGACAATCAGAGCCAATGTGAGCTTACAATGACTTAATATTACTTGTTGCAACTATATGAAGACAACCTATACATTTTTATATTTAGTATTAAAATTTTTGAGACATTGTTATAAAATAAATCATTGCATGCTATTTAACATAACCTGTTCTCAATTATCCTTGATAAATAAAAAGGATTATCTTTATAAGTACATACATGACTATTACAGATAATTATTAAAATCAAATTTACTCTTTAAGATAAGTAAAAATGAAGTCATATACTTACTATTTTCTCCATTATATAGTACTTAATTGCTCAGATAAATTAATACTACAGAAAATACAAGCAATACCTATAAATATCTCTAGGTCATATTCACTATCATCTTTGCAATAATCATAATCAAAAGGGGAGCTGGTTTGGAATCAAACAAAGAATTGATTCAATTATAATGACATTTATATAATACTCGCAACATTGAACTCCTCTTTTACTGAATGGTAATTACACGGTAGAATACATATTCTTAGGACTATTGTCAATTTCTTACTCGCTAAATTAACTGCCAGTCACAGAAGGATCTAAAATTATTTCGATGCCTGGTTCCTGTTAATTCTATTAATGAAATCAGTTGTACTTTATAACACAAATAGTGTATTTAAATAGAAAACCTCAATAACAACTGGTTTTTTTTTGTTTAGCAGCGACATACAATAGTTATGAAAACGGTAAAACTCCTGAGGACAGTGACTATGAAAGTAGACAAAAATCAGACCAATATAATAAGTATAGCAAAATTAAGACAGAAGAAGACAACTACTCAAAGCCTCAGCACATCAATGGTGATTACAGTGGAGGTAAACGGAAATACCAGAGCAGTGAGGTATGTACATTCTATGCTTACATTGTTTGTCAGTAATTAATATTTTAACTTTATTTATGATATAAAGTGATGACCAGAACTATCATGTGGACTGCATGCATACTTGCCTAATTTTATACTATTTAAAAAGTACTAGTGCTCAAAGTTTCCCATTTTCATAGTACATCATTTTCCAATATCAATATATGGACTATAATGTACATTAATTCTGAGCAAGCAAAATCTTCTATTGATTTATCCTAGGAAGAAGAGGTACATGAAAAAAAAGCAAGACATGCTTCATATAATGAAGCTAAAGTAAATAAATCAAATGTTCAGAGGAAAAGAACATCAGAATCAGAACAAGATAATCATAGCATTTCATCTCATAGTAAGCACAGTGATTCAGAGGATTCAGAATCTTATGAAGAAGATAAATCAAGCAAACAGATACGCAAATCAGAACATACCGAAAAACGCAAATCATCGTCAACGAAACATTTATCATATATGAGTGAAAAGAGCCATGAAAAAGGCTCATTATCTTCTGCTAATTCATATGAACAAGTTGAAAGGCATTCAATTCATAGTAATGTAATGTCTGGGCATACATCAGAGAAATCATCTAAGGACAAATCTTCCAGCTCTGTTAAAAAAGACAAAGAAAGTGGTTCACACAAGAAAGAGAAATTGGGACATAAATCCTCTGAGAAAGAGAAAAAGCAAATAGAAGACAAAGAGCAGACTTCAGACTGGCAAAAGAGTAGTCCGGATAAACCTAAACATAATGAAAAAAGTAGGAGCCATTCACACAGAAGTTCAAGTAAATCAGACAAACACAGCAGCAGTCAAAAACATAAGGGTGAAAAAGACAAAGATCATCATTCATCAGAAAAATCAAGCAGCAAACATAAGTCAAAAGAGCATAGTAGTAGTAGTAGTAGCAGTAGTAAAGATAAGAATAATTCATCAAGTAAAGATAAGACAAAGGATAAAAGTAGTTCCTCTAAAGATAAAGAAAATAGTCATAAAAGTGATAAGAAACATTCATCAAGTGATACTAGTGTGAAAGATAATAGCAGTAGAAATAAAAGTGAAAAAGATGAACATAAAAGTAGTAGTAGTGGTAGTAGTAGTAAGGAAAAAAAGACTCATTCAAGTTCTTCACATTCGTCTAAATCCAGCAAATCTAGTAGTAGTAAATCAAAAGACATACCAAAGAAAAAAACAAAAAAAGATGACACTGAGGACAGCGAGGATGGAATTGACTGTGGCTCAGGTATAATATTTTTTTGGTTTTTTTTTAAGCGGTAGAAAAACGTTTGTAACTATCAAATGTAAAAAATCATTTGTATATGAATAAAGATTTTTTTCTTGTATTCTACATAATATGGTTTGTATACTGTATTACATAAGCTCAATAAAATAAATCTGATACCCAATTTGTACAACCAAATAATGTGTAATAGATAACGCATTACGTGAATAAAAATTTGCCTATTTGAGTTATATAAATTCTCCAGGTGCGAGTTTCGCCGAAGCTCTTGGCATGGTAAGCCCTTCAAAACCGAAAAAGAAGTCTGCTTCAACAAAGGAAACTAGCTACTCGCCAAACAACTCCGGCAGTAATGACGATGTAAGATTCAATTCTTTTTGACACCCAAGCTCCAGCCTTCCGGTAACTTGTGTTAGGAAAAAAATTAAAATTTAGAACAAAACTGATTGGATATTTTAATTGTATCATTTATTATTATATTAACGGGGTAATATGTTTAAAAAAGTACCCGCGGCTGCTCAGGGCGTTAGTACCTAAATAGATGGATAATGGATGTCGTTGACCGGGTCCGCAGCTGTCCCCGGCGGCGCTGCTGGCGCCCAGCGCCAAGCTGGCGCCGCTGCCCGCGCTCGAGATATCCGCTCTGCCGGAGATCTCGCCGCACTACAAGCCGCGCCCCCCGCCGCGCTTCCTGCCACACTTCACCGACGAGGACGCCATCAGCGCCGGCATATCATCCAAAAACCAAAGGTTACATACTATACACTAATATACGTATACAATATTTGGATTTGTCTGTTGGATTTTATATCGTATATCGTAGACATGTATGTACATACTCGAATGTTTGTTTATACATGTTTAATTTAATGTAATAAATTTTATTTATAAACCAGACTTTATCGATGTGAAGTGTGTAATGATTACGCTGTATCCACTAGAATGAAGCCCCAAGTGTTATACCACACATGTACATATGCTATGCTCGCAACATACACATTGAATGCTACAGTTCCAGTAACCTGATTGAATTTATTTGCCTCCATTTCAATATGTTAAGTCATTGCTAATGTATGTATGTACATATCATTGGATTGTATACCTACATACTTATACAAACTTTAGGAGTATGTAGTGTAATCAAATTGGGTAAGTACCTATGTAAGGCCAAATTGAGGGAACCTCTAATAAATCAAGCCTGGATGACAACTGATGACAGTAGTAAAAGCGAATACATAAACAAAACCTCGACTAAACAACCACATTTCCACACTAATATTAATAACTTATTGAATACTTTATGGCTTAAGAGCACCATAGAACATTTTGTTTATTTTTCAGAACCAAAGTGTACTCGGGAAACAAAGTTTTAGGAAAAATTCCCACTTTGTACGAGTTGTGCGTTCAAGTTTTACAAGAACATATAGATGGTAAGAACAGTTTTTTAAATATTGTTCACTTGTAAAATTAACTAAAGTATTATGTAACCTGGATTACTTTTACTAAGCAATACAGTGGTTAAAGTAGACTCTAAGTATATAAAAGTATAAAGTATTTATTTTGGTCTCGTAATTCCAATATACCGTATTTATAGTATAGTATGTCACAATATTTAACTACGGTGCACCATTGTGAGCAGCAACTTGACAAATCGTTTTTTTATTTTATAATTTTTAGCTCTGGAATTTACTGGAGGTGTGCCATACGAAATTCTTAAACCTGTTGTGGATAAAGCGACACCGCAACAATTGTATATGCTGGAACATTTCAATCCGTACCTGATGGAAGACACCGACCATCTGTGGCAAAAGTTTTGCGAGAAAAATTTTCGTAGTAAAAAAAGACAAGAATTGGAGTCATGGAGAGAAATGTACATGGTAAGTTTTGCCTTCAAATCACCTCACATATCCATATATTTTTTCCAATTACCTAAATAGATATATGTATCCTCACAATCCACTTATTATAAGAAGAGTCTGACCAGCCAGATTATTTCAGTAAGCAGCTACATAATTTATGATCTTTTAAGCAGATCTCATACTAAACATTGCACAGATAGAACGGGTGTTAGAGTATAAGAGCCTGCACTATATCACTTGTGAAAACGAATGTGATGTAAGAACGTGGACTAATATTAATACTAATCTTAAATATCACTGTAAAATATGTTACAAATGAAAAAATAAGAAAACCTTCTATCGTACACTGTCTGGATAAAAAACAAACATCCATAACCAAAGGAAACAAAACATAATCACCTTTTGATATTTATATTCACTACATCATTGCAGAGATGTCAAGAGGAGCAAGAACATAGGCTTAAATCGCTCACCGCCAATATAAAGATTGCGCAGGAAGCCAAGAAAGCTCCCGTCAAACAAACAAAGATGGCTTACGTGGACTCTGTAGTGAAACCGCCACGGAATGTCGCAAGGAAACAAGTGAGTAATGTTCAATTATGTTCGTTTAATATACATGTCCTTTAAGACTAACATCTCATCTAAACCCACTTAATTATTTTGTGGGAAAGTTACTCTGGACTCTAAAATGACATGCTCATGTCTGTACTCAGGGAAACTGTGCCAAACTCAGTGAAATATCATTCTCGTGTTGGTTGTAGGCGCAGCACGGGACGGCATTCACAGCGTCCGCCAGCCCCGCGGCGCGCGTGGCGGCGCTGGCGGCGGCGCCCAACGTGCTGAGGGGCGGAGCGCGCGCCGCGCCCGCCGCGCCGCACACCTCCGCCGGCGGAACCTTCCAGAAGCCCAAAAAGGCGCCCCTCATGCAAAAAGCACTCCAGTTCATGCGTGGCCGCAAACGATGATCATTTACTCGATACTTTTACAATATTGTATTTAAAATACCAACGCCATATACTACATCTATCATGATTGTAGTGATCATAT
>DWQT01004660.1:0-10000 GCA_018244895.1 Myscelus amystis hages
AATCAAAGTGTTTTCTGCTACGCGCCAGTACTATATAACAAAATACCTAAGGACATACGCATCACCACAGATACCCATATATTTAAGAAAACGCTAAATGAACATCTCATAAATAAATGTTACTACAGTCTTGGTGAATTCTTTAATGACAATAATAAATAATGCATAAAATAAGGCCGATTTAATAGTGTACATTTTAATTTTGTGACATTATACCTAGACATAATTATTTTACTAGTTGACTATGTTTATAACCATTGACATAATATGTATTTAATAATGCAATAATGAACAAGTTATATAAATAAATAAAAACAAACATTTGTACACCACTTAGTGGTTAGATTAAGCGGACACACCAATATATGTATCATGATAAAATCTGTAAAACACCTTATTCAACAAATAAAATGATTTGATTTGATTTGAAAACCGGCGTGTGCATGAAGAGAGTGACGGATGTGGATGAAACACAACACGTTGATAAGGACAGAGATATTTGGCACTCGGTGTTTTCTGCCTACACCATTAGGTACCTGGCGTGATGCTAATGTATCTTTTATTACCTGACAGAGTAGTAACGCGTCACTCGTGGCTACGAGCAGAGAGCATTCCAAGTTCTGTGACAGTTTATCTTTGACACGGTACAGCATGCCGTCTGCGTCGATCTGCTCATACACAGCCACTCTGTCTGGTAATTGTACCTGAAAAAGTCAAACGTTTAATTACTACACTAGCTGTGCCCCATGGTGTTACCTGCTTAGATGTCGACCTCGTAAAAATGTCGGTTTAAAACTGTTTAAAGCTATCCCCATAACAAATTTTACTGTAACAGGAAGTTGACAGACTCTTGAATCACTTAATAATGAAAACCACATTAAGCAGAAAGACCTAAGCGTACAGACAGCGGAAAGCGATTTTGTTTTATATTATGAATAGAGAGAATTTTGAAGAGATACTGGATTATATTAAAAATATGACAGACTCACAGCCAGCCGATCTTTATAGATGGCAATCTTCAGGACGCGGTCGTGGCACTTGATGCGCACCTTGTTGCCAGTGACCAGATGTTGGATGATCACGTCGGTCATGTTCTCCCTGTATGCATACCTCTCCCGGTACAGGCCGTGAACTGTACTGAATACCACCTGGTAGCACCACAGAGTCCCATCTTGGCAACCTAACGCCTGGAATGAATATAAATACCAAGTAAATTACAGCAGTCAAATGCAATCATATTACCAAATAAAATAAAACAAGCTCAACAATTATCCACACTTCATATTGGCTGGTGTAAAATGAATCTATTCAGGATATTTGTAGTCACATAACAGATTTTCGAGACCAACTGTAATACAAAAAGTATTTGTTTATTTCCTCTGTCAAGAACAATTTCTTTGGTCTTAAATATCTCTACAAATTTCATTACATTACATACATCATTAGATATTTGATAATTGAAATTCAAATATTTAAAAAATCATTTACAGCATAAAGATGATAATAACAATGTGGGCAAGTCACACACACAGTCTGACCTCAGATTAGACAGTCTATGAAATTTTCTAAATAAATGATTATATAAATAATTTTACACCAAGATACAGGAAAGCATTCAGGCTTACACAAATATTAATTCTGGGAGAAAGTCGAAATAAAGTACCCAGCTGTACGATTAATGTATAAGTGTCACACATACCATGCCACTAAGCGAAGGCGACGGGACAATAGCCCACACCCAATCCTGTGGAGTGTTTAAAATGGGCACCCCCTCAGATGTGAGAATTGCCCAGCCACCGATGCCACCAACCAACACCAATGAGCCCAGAACTGACACTGACAGTGCAGCTATACCTGTAAATATAGATTTTTAAAGTGTATATGTCTACTACAACAATATTTATGATTGGAGATTGGATTACAGTTATTTGAATATTAAGTCTGTTCTCACTAATTGTTGCATATTTTATTAAAGTCGTGTGAAAAGACATATTTTTGCTATACTTACCATATTCGTCTAAGTTGTATTTAGCTACCGAATGATATCTTCTATTATGGCTTAGGCCAATTGAATGATTGTTTTTCAGTTCAAAATGTTTTACAATTGTTTAGTGTCAAAAAATATCTGTGAAAATGTTACCTATATATTTTTCCTTGTCAATTGGTTGAGCATAAATATCGTAAAACGAGAGAATCTCATCCCAGTCTGTGACCAACAGAGATGTGTTCAAAAAAGTAATGGCCCACACAGGTGCATCTCTTGTTATTCTTTGTGTTTCTTCTCCATACTTCATGAAAAAAAAATTGCATCAAGTATAATTCACTCAACAATAAATAAAGTGGACATTATCAACATTCTGATTAACCATTTCTTTTTGCTTAGTATTTAAAGTTTCATTTCACTGAGCATGACTTTTATATAATACAGAATGTAATATAGAAATAATAGCATTTTTGACTCACTTTATCTCTTATAGAGACCAATCCACTCGCTAAACCGATCGCCAAATGTTGCCCTGAAGGGGACCAGGCGCAGCAGGTTATCCGTCCAGACAATCTATACTTCTGTACTGCCTTCACTTCAGTCGACCAAAATGCAAAGTCTGACAGAGCACAAGAAACCAGATGATTTGTGGTAGGGTTATATGCCAAACACTGTATCGCCTCACTATGTCTGTTCACAGAGTAAAATTCGTGTATAAAGTACATCTTTTTGATTATTTTATTAACATGCTGTTATGGTTGGTTTAATTAAGGATGTAGTGTAAATATAAAGCTAAATATGAACACTTACGAATATTTAAGCACACCCTCCATTTTAGATGTCCAAATGATAACATTTTTATCGGCACTCCCACTGGCAAATTTTTTGCCATCACTGCAATAAGCAACAGCATGCACGGCTCCTTTATGGGCCTGAAGTAACTGGATGAGCGCTCCATCTTTTGGGTCATACACCATTACTTTCTCACCCGCACCGACCACCATTTGTGACCCGTCTGGACTGAAGCATACTGCATGGACACTGGAATATTTTAATATCACTTTCATTACTATATTACACAGTCAAGGTGCAGATCTTAAAAAAGTGTGTCCATAAATGATTCAAAGGCTTTAAAAGATAATCCACCAGCAATCACATTAGACTTTTTTAATATTTCATTTCGTTTACATGAAAAGGGTTACTGAGTAAGGTAAGTAAGGTCCGAATTCAAAAGGCCCTACAGATGTTGTTTTACTGTATTTGAATAAATCAGATATGTTTCTGAATTGTGATTTATTTTCAGTTTTTAATGTTCCAATTTTAATTACTGTAGGTGAAAGAGTGTTTCACAATAGAATGAAACTTTTTAAATGCATAGGTAACTTTGCGATAAATATGTTGTGAGTATTGAGCCAGCTTGAACAAGTTGTTGTTTTGAGAAAGTCAGGTCTGAGAAAGAATAGTGTCCAAATTGAAAGGCTAAAACAGTTTTTAACATGTCAAGCTAAAGACATATACAGGGTGAATGGTAGTTTCCTTAACTTCTAAGCCCAAGTTACTACATACTGTGGCAGACAGTTCTCATGAACTGTTTTAATTCCTAATCAGTACCGTTTACCGTTAAAGCTGTCATTGTTATATACGCTTTTATAAGCTGGTATGAAACCAGATGTAACTTTATTATTCATCCTCTGATTAGTGGATTTAGTTTATGAAATTACACGCCAGTCCTAGCATTTAACTTTAGTCTTCTAGGATATGCAACACTTTAATCAATACATGACGAATTATAATAACAGCAATGACTTGACTTATACGATTTGAAGAAAATCTCTATCTACATCCATTAGCTATTTCTAATGTGTGTTCTATACAATATAGCATTTAAGTTTTTATCAAGCCAGATAGAGAGCTATATAAGTTTCGTAACTCTCAATCATAATTATAATAGAAGTGGGTCTAAATAGCTTCCAGATCATTATGGGTAGACCATCATTTGTATGTTAATACAGAACTAAAATTAAAGGAATTTGTCCTTACTGTGTTACAAAATTTTATATAACTATAAATTTTTGACTTTGAAGAGTTACCTTGAACAATCAAGTTTATCCGCCTCGTGTATTTTGTTTACCCATTTTGGTACCGTTCTCATTTTAATATCTTGTGATACAGGTCTATAGCCAGTATAGAAATGATTAACGTTTAATAAATAGATTTTTAAAAATTACTTCAATCATCTGGCAAGGCGTTATTGAATAATGTATGAACGCGAAACGGTCGCACTAGTTGTATATACTTCCATTCCCATTGGCAACGGTTTATAAAAAAACTGTAAACAAACGCTTTTCAACAACTTTCAAAAGTCGCGCTAGAATGGTATAACACAATATAACATACTTTTACTGTTCTGTGCATCATGTTTACATAGCCTTAGTTGTAATTTATCACACCGTTTAGAAAGAAAAACCATTAAATGCTATAATATCCTATAAATCTGATTCCCTCCGTTACTTTATGCAAAGAAAGTTTTTAATATGTCAAAATAACAGCTAGGTGACATTGACAATGACATTTAATATTGCGAGAAATACTTTTCAAAGGGCTTTACGGTCATAGATTCTACAAATTTTGGCCTAGCTTTTATTAAGTGTAGAATCTGAGTGATGTCATTTTCCTTTGTAAATAATTACAAAAAAAAATGTATTTTTCATATACTTAAAACAGTAATTTAAATTTAAAAAATCTGTGAGTAAAAACCTCAGTACTACATTTAATTTGAGAATGCAATTTTAATATTGTTCTATGAACTAAGAATATACGAACAGACAATAAATAATGACGAACAATTGAGAGTAAACATCGTAATAACGGTCTAGGAATGTACAGATGTAAAAAAGAGTGTGACGCTAGTTTCTGTTACCCGCCGTAGACCCGCCGTACTGCGTAGGTCATATTTACAACAGAAAAAAAGCTCAACTCTTAATAATCAAATATCAATCAACCTACATTAATACTACGAAAATAATATATTGAATGCTGTGTATTACTTTTAACTACAAATACTTCAATTTTACTTACGTCTATCGAGAATTTTATATGTATTCATTGTTTTTTTGATATGGTACCCCTTTTTGTTAGGGGGTCGAAGTCTTCAGAACGTACTGCGATTTCTTGGGAGAAACTCCGGGTCATGTAGAATTCTTACTGCATTAAAAACCCCTGTAAGGCCTACAGGGAAAAAGTACCTATGTACCTGGATACTTTTTTATTTATTTATGTAACCTAAAACTACAAAGGGCAAACCTTAAGCCTAGCGGCATTGTCCTCCACTCGACCCTGGGTGATGGTGAGACCTTGTGGTACGTTTTTATGTAGGAAGAACGAGTATCATTCATATTATACTCAAATTCATGTAAATACATAGGTCCACGCGTCATTAAATTTTCTCACTTGGTTTTTATGCAAATGATAGTAAAGGAAATGGGTTCAAAAACAGAAGATTAATGTTTGTTGACAAAGTTGTTTAGGCAAGATTCTACGGTTCCGGCCATTTTTTTTCTTATCAAAGGTCAGATGAGCAATTTATGGATGAGCGGAACTTCGCCAAAGGCACCAGATGATACTAGCGATCTAAAAAATGTAGTCCGCCGACAAAAAGTGCATAAATGTCATAGCCAAAGACGAAACGAAAGGAAATAAGAGCTACAACGGAACGGTACAAGTCCCATCTTCGAATATAAAAAAAGTGTCGTTTTGATGAGTTCTTATTAATGACGTGTGACATTCGAAGCGCTACTGTCCGCCCCTGTTTGTGTTCGCCATAAATTACAAGAGACAACTTTCAGAAGTTCTCTGATGTAACCGAATGTATAGTATAATAAGGTCTTTATTTGAAATTTTGTGTCTTTTGGTAAATAAGTCGTCTTTAGTAGTCGCCAGTATTGTAAAACGCATCGGTGACTTTTTTCCCGCCTGACGCAGACGGCATGTCGCCAACACCGGATATCGTAAGAGAGGCCACTCGCTACGGTAGAAATCTTATCTATGTGGATAGTGTAGGTAGGCAAGTTAATCTTAAATTAAAATTATTATGGCGATTTACCTTACATTATAACGAAATTGAGGTAGCTTATAGTACCAACTTTAATTATGTAATAGCGACCGAAAACACCTGAGAACCATCGCAACCGTAGCTGGTTTGTTTTGATCAATAGTTACTAGGATGCGGTAATATCATAAAATAAGCAAGAAGTATAAGAAAATTGTCCGAGAATAAATCAATTGACAATACCAACTGCTTTATTTCTTTATATGCGGAAACGTTTGTGGAAAAATGATATCACCAGGAAGATCGTTCGTATAAAACATCCACATCTCATACAGGTCATCGATTCAAATCATTGAAGTACCGACTGCGGCCAGCTTTACTTTGATTTATAAATCGCTCTGAAACTGCAAGCGCGTTAGCGCTACGAATGCTTTCAAAAACGGGCATAAATTATATGTAGCAAAAAGATCAAATTTAAATTTACTTTTAACACGTAGGTAACTATAGGTTTGTGATCATAAATCAAATAAAAATAGTTTAATACTTAAATATTGTACATAGTAAATATTAGGTACCTACTGTGTGACAATAATTTTCGAGTGTCAGGAACGTTTAAGATCACGGAAGGAAATTACCCATGCCAAACCACCTTTCTCAATGGCCACGATATGGGGATATTTTTAAGTAGGTATATGTATGATGAGCAAACGTTATTCTTTTTCTAAAAAATCACATACGAATAATAAAAGTATCCCTTAGCCTTGAACTATTCAGTGGCAGACTGGAACCAACGGACCGAGTATCACTGATCAAGATAAAATAGGCACGTGTTAAAGATCAGACAGACGTATAGGTATCTCAGAGTTCTCTTTTCGATACTTTAATTTACTTAACATGCCCTGCACAGCTTTTGAAATTGAGCTATAAACATCAAACATGTTCGTTTGGAGCAATGGTGGTCGGTTGCAAATGTTTTTTATATAATAACATTCAATAAAAATTAAAAACCTTCAAATATTTGATATAACCGTTAAATATTCCGCAAACAAATTTGGTGTAGCTTTTAAACGTGTTAAGGGGTGGCCGTATCCGGCAGCTTTGTTCACTTAACTTCATCCGACGCCCTCGTCACGTCCTCCGACGACCGAAAACACAATTAAGCTATTTGAAAATTATCCGGTGCAGTTTACCCTCCGGCTTTCATTAAAATGTAAATGTCGCCAGTTCACCGTATAAGGCCAGATATCACACGAACACGCGTCGCTTTCAATAAATTTCCCAACAGCCGCGTTCACCGAATTTTAAGCGCTCACTGAATTTATGAATTTAAATAGCCTCAATGAATACGTTCGAGCCTTTATCCACTTGTAAAATTGGCAAAGTATAGATCTGATTTACATTTTAATCTTTTTCAACGATATCTAGTTGCCGATAGAGTCAATATATTTAAAAAGGTAGAAAGAGCTGCCATTAACTTTAATTTAGATATGTACGATAGATGCAGGCACCTAGTTTTTTTTTATTAGATAAAGCCCATCATGATAGAACATTTGTAGGCTCGCTCGGCAAACTACCAACGCCACACCCATTCCTGCCGTGAAGCTGTTGATATTATAGCGATTTATTCTTTGGTTCGAAGGGTGTGGACGCCGATCCACGTGTGGGTATATTAGAGGCGATATCTCAGTCTACAAGAGTAGCAACGTATCTGTGGTCAACCTCTGGTAGTGGATAATAACGAGTACCTACTAATTGCACTTAACTACGAGTACTAACTGCACTAACTAACAACTACTCATGCTAACTGAACTAATATTACTAACAGTCTCATTATTGCAAACTTGTTAATAATGAGAATATCAGATCGGTTTGATAGATTGAAACTGAAAGTGAGAAATCACGAAAAATAGAAACAAGTGCGAATTGAATTTATTTCGTTATTTCGCCGCAAGTATTTTTGGTTACTGCCAAATTATTGTACTCAGTAATTTATTCATTCGCATTCCATTTTGTGAAGTGGTAGAGAATTTCAATAATTGGACATCGATATTCGTTTCTCACTTTCAATTCAATATAACACAAGATTGATAGGATGTAATATTACATTATATATGCACATCCAACTAGTAGAACTAAATCGAATCCGACTTGGTATATAAAACGAATTTGTTCATGACACTTTAATTGTTCACGTTGTATTTCATCAGTGGAATGGAAGTCGTGCCGGAAGTCCCAAATCAATATCCGACGCGAGAACGAGACGGGTAAGTCCAAGGGGCGTTGAGACCCGCCTTCCCGTTCCCGCCACCACCCCTCTAGCCACCCCTAATCTCTAACCACAATGCTTTTCTACAAAGCAATTTAGGGGACATAATATTGCTGTATCATAGAGATATATAGGTATACATATATAATCACCGTTACCTGCAGTTATATATAGGTTGTAGACTCGCTCCCAATGCAAAGCATTAGCTTTTGCTCATTTGCATTAACCAATTTTCGCCACAAAACACGTTTGGGTTTTGTGCGGTGTTCCTCCCTACATAAGCTGCGGAAGATGTGTAACACACATCACCACGCTGCTCCAGTCTATATTTTATTGCGTAACAATAAATATTTTTCTCTACTACATATTTGAACATCACTGAGTAGGTACACATTTTAATAGTACTGGAATTTTAATAGGTTTTGTTAATTCTGTACTTCAATATTACTTTTGGGGTTATGAAATAGGTGCAATAGTTTGTAGTGACTTTCGTCACCATAGTTAATATACATTTTGTGGTGGCGGCCATCTTGACCAATTACATTAGGTACCACAGAATACCAACTGGTAATGTACATACATTTATTACAGTGATGTGTACCAGAATTCAGATCAATCGGTCCACTGGGAACGGGTAAAATTTCAATTACCTACTAGATTTGAACCAAAACACGAACAAGGCAAGCAAATAAAACCGCTTAAAGATGATACGGATTCATAATTTTGATTGAAATAGATGTGTTAGATATATTTTTATTATTCGTGGGCTTGAAATATGCAATGATTTTTTTCAGATGACGTCAAACTAGGTATGTATGTCGTCATTACTATCCCTCGTACGCTCACTTCCGAATTTAAAATAACCACATATTCTGTGGTTTCCCTTGAACAGAGATCTTATTAAGGGCGCTATACAGAAATCAAAAGCATACGTCATATAAAACTATCTTATTGTTAATTGCCTGGCGTCGAAATTAGTGAAGTAATTTTATTTATCCGAAGAAAATTGGCAAGTAGGCGTATATTGCGACTGTATCTACATGATTGCTAATGACGAAATTGATCTACCGGAAAACCGTGATGAACACCAATATTATAACGTTTCACATAGGTACACAATAAGATAAATGGTATTAATACAATACCTACTCATACTTCAATACTCGTACTTAATATCAAGTTTTTTAAAAAGAATTTGGGTAAAAAACATTAAAATGAATTTCGAACGACTATTGAATTATACACATTATCGCAAAAAAATACTTAAAAATGTTCCATTAATCTTTTACCAAAGTAGGTACTTTACTATGATTTCTTGAAGTATAGTCATCAATACATATAATATTGAATTCTCTGTTAAAGCTATAGTCTCCCACTAGTATTCAACACACGCAGAGTTACTAGGAGTCACACTGATTAAAAAACATTATAGATAACTTTCAGGATCAACTATTACTTTCCGCTTACTCTGGTATAAAAGTGACGTAGGTACCTATTTATACGCAATAAGAAAGGGCTCCGTTCGATACAATTGTTGGTATTACCATTTTTCAAGATGGCGTTGGAAAACTCGGAAATTATACCAGATTATTTATACAGTTCAAACTTTACTTAGACAGAGTTTTCATATCAAATCGGTCGTTATAATTTAGCCGCGGTTTCGAAAGGTTTAATATTTGACTTCACCGTTCTAGAGGCTATT
>DWQT01004661.1:0-11031 GCA_018244895.1 Myscelus amystis hages
CACATGACGGTCGTGACGCGCACTTGTAAACAGCGAACTCATTGAATGAAGAAAGGCTGCACGCAGCTATAGCGTTGTACATTAAACACTATCATTTACCATGAAGTCGCCGACTGTGTTGAAAAATTAGAATCCTGAAAACAATGAACCTAGTCCTTACGGCAAACATTCGTATATAAGAGTATATATGATATATGTATATTGAGGACATTAGACCCTAATAGAGGATCGCATCCCTATAGAACAATAAACCCTAACACTGCATCATTTTGGCAACAACCTAACCACTACACTATTTACTTTCACGAAATTGGTACTTTGTAAGTTAGTTACGATAATTGCCTTGCAAGAACCTTGCGTAAGAATTCCGGAGTTCATTTATTATATTAGGATCTACCTAACGGTGACAAGAGAAGATGAATCGGTTGTTTAGCAGAATAATATAGGTATATAATATACATCTATTTATTTTTATCGTATTTCTGAACATACATTTATTCAGATCATTTTTATTTACAGCACATAATAACTGTTAATAAAGTTTTTTGTTTAACACAACGTGTCACTATTATACAGGTGCGTCATTATTTCATTATAATTTCAGATTGTCTTGTGAGTCAATTTTCGCCATTGAGCCTGATTATTCAACAAAAAAATGCCGAAAGAAAGAATCCAAGAAAACAGTGCCAATTTATGTAAACTTTTAAATGTTATAAAGTTGTATGCTAATAAAATTTGCGTTATTCCGTTTTGCTATAAATAGAAAGTATGGGCACTGTTTTGCTCACCTATACTTCTGCAGGCGACAAAAATATACATTCATAAAGGGTACTGGTGTGAGTGCGAAATAAGGCAAGCGGCTGGCACTTCACTATCAGAGTGCTCGTAATCAAACGCTTTTAATAAACAAAGTCTATTACGATTACTCCGATTACTGAAATAAAACTTCCCGTTACTAGCGAAACTTCTCGATCACAAACAAAGGGTAATTTTATGCAAATGAATTTTAACAAATACATTTATTTTAACGTTATCTGTTTACAGTTATAAATATGAATGGTTATAAAGAAAAATCTTATTAAAGAATATATGCAAATGTGTGATGATGTTTACATTATATTAATTAGCGTAATTTGTGAAAAAAGTGCACAACTGGATTATTTAGCGTTCGTATTAAAGAACAGACAATTTTACGTAAAATGTTGTTGGTGTTGACTGAGTATGGCCGCTGCTGACAATGTCTTAAAATTAATAGCAAGATCCCCATCGATCAGTCTTATGGGAAATCAAGGCCTAGCGATCGGGCATTCTGTTTTAATAATGACAAACCAGCCCAGGTAAAGTCTTCTAATTCTTCACTTTCTTTGTCTCAAGTCTTACGCTCGAGCTAAACGAATATCGTCTACTTCGACTTATGGTCTTAATTATAATAACTCCTATTTTCATCACAATGTTGAAAATTATCATATTATACAATTATTACTAAAAGTTATTCATAACGTTTTTTTACATTAATTAATTTACTATTTAATAAAAGCAAAGTTACTGAAGTTAATGTACTCGAACCAAATTGCAATTTTTATAACAGAGCACATTAATGTGGCTTTCGATGCTATTGCCCATCAATATCTAAACAATATACATATATTATATACGATCTTGAATTAAAGCAAGATAGAGCGTAATTGGCCCGGTTATCTATCGATTAATATTGCTTCGTGGATCGGTCAGAACATGTCGTCTATTTCATCATTACGTTTTCATTCATAATACACTTAATTAGCAATAAGAAATTCGTAATTCCATTTGTTTTGTTAGAACTCGTATAACGTTAATTCAAAACATACAAAACCTAGTTGAAAGTTGTCCCCAGCACTCCTCGAACACTTTCAGAAGGTATTTCGAAGATAACAGCCGCAGCTGCACAAACTTCTCCATTCGAGCAGTTCTTTCGAGTAGTTGCAGGGCGCTTTTATAATGACTATTGGAAAACGCTCGCAATATGGACGCGGCTCCAACTGCCGCACATTTATCGCGGCATTCACATCACATCTGACGATGTTATTATATGAATATTTTATTGTAACAGCCCATTGGCCGCGCGCAAACATTTGATATTCACAGTGGATACGGAAGGTTTGCTTATTAATTGGATTGTCGTGCCGCGTAGCCGCTTCACGACGGAAATCGGTCGATGTGAATTGCTCTTAATTCGCTGCGAGGCCTCCAATAAATTGTACGAGCCTTTTGCTTTCCACTGCGCTCGATACGGGGGCTGAATAACAAACAAAATATCAAGCTACCGATTAAAATTACTACGTCGCACAAAGGAACGAATTTTTGGTACGTTCTCAAAATTGTTTATTTAGGAGGCGAACATAAATACACCGACCTCGTAATTTTATTCGGTATCAGTTATTATAATGCGAGATGAATATTAATAAGGAGCAAACTAAATGATAGTAAACGTCGGTCACGAATCAATTTATTAACGGGGGAGTGAAAGGCGAGGCGAAGACTACAACTATTTAATTGACACTTGAATATAATTTCTGTGAAACTTGTATTTACTAGCATCAACAAGATTTTGTTTCATTAATTGTAATATGTATTTTCATAATATTTAAAATGTACTAATTGTTTAAAGTTCTAGAATTATACGAGGAATTTATGAGGTATACCTAATGTTACGAAAGTACTACGATTACGGTATAGGTATACTTTATAATTGTTCCGTTAAACTGTATATACTGAAGACCCTCTTATATTGGTAAGACGGTTTTTAAAAGTGTGTATTATGGTATAGATGGGGGCGCAGCACTCGAGCCACACGACCGAAGTGTAAACAGCAGACCGTAAGTACCGCAAACGTCAAATACGTGTACGTTCCGAAGCCTTCGGGGAAATGGCAAAAATATCTACTCGAAGCTAGCGTATGGCACACAACAACACAACATAACAAGCACGAAGCCTCAAAGAACGCGCAAAATAATTGGGTACATAAGATTACATGAGATATGACTAATAATATAGTAGTATTAATCGACTTGTCGCAGAGTTCTGAGAGTAAAGTAGATTATGGATTGTATTCGTTTGATTTGCCCTGAAACAGATTTGTTAACACGAGGAAAGTAGCAAACGAATAAGCAGTACAAATCCAATGTTAAGCAGGACTGTAATAATAAAACTAATAGTGTATTATTAGTAATAGAACTGTAGGAATAAGACAGTGTACATTTGTGTAGGTAGTGTAAGTAGAAGGGGTGTAGTACAGTTAGTACAGTTAGTTCCTGTCCTATTCAAAGTTGGTCTCAGACACATGTACAAGCACCTCCGGCAAGTATAACTTTTAGATCGAAATATTCAGTTGACTCAATAATTACACCTCCAAAATAAGTGTATTGTACAGTATCATGTTTTCACCGATATTTTTATTAAAATACTTTCATACGCTCCCGAAGAACTATATGATAACGGTCATGAACAGTGTTTTGCATTTAACGGGTGTCGTAGCTTTTGCTCGTCCTATTTCATATTCTTACATAATTCAACGATTAATCGTGTAAGCCGACGTTACGTTAACGAAAAACTTAACATAAAAAATATTCCAAAATAAAATATAGAAATCAATTGAAGTAAACATATGGGAGAGTGGGCCTAACTACACGTAACTATTAAAATTAGTGGTCGCCCGGTGGTCGAAATTGGACCATAATAAATTTGTATATGCGATCGGTATTTCATGTGTTATTTTTTATGTTAAATGGAGCAAATAAAACTTTTCTGTTTGACATTCACTGTATGAAATGACAATATGTATGCATGTAACAACTACGTCTGGTTGTGTGCGTCAAATGCATGCTAGATTTAAATGCATGATAGATTTAATGTATTCTATAAGCAGTATTATTGAGAAATATTAGCATTCTGCACTTCTCCTATACCTATATAAACTATAAGTGCGCCAAATTTCATACTCCTCCGTCCGCGCAATTTCTGTAAAAAGGGGTCCAAAGCTTTTGCTTCACGTATTTATATATAGATAAACCCTTTTTAAATAGACTTCCGCTGAGCGAGGCTACAAAAATGAATTGATGTTATCGGTGTATTATTTTATACAGATAGGCGGATTTATGATCGCATTGAATATAGATTTGTGTTAAGAAATAATTAGTCTATTTGATTCAAAATTGCGTGATTTTACGACTTTACTTGCATCTGAGGAATGTATAAAATTTCCATATTTTTGTTAATGACAACATAGGTAAAACATAAATTACACACCGTCTGAAATTATTATCTTTAAACTACAGATTAGTTTACATAGTCTACGTATGATTATACTTAGTTATGAAGTTTTCTCTTCCATTATATTCATATTTGTAAAATTTTATTGCAGGTTATTTTTTCATTCAGTAGCTAAGGAAGCAGTATTAAAAATCATTCTTAACAAAATGTCTTCCTTAAGACGATAGTAATTTCACATAAGTACAAATTAAACATGACCCGATGCCTCGAAGAGTACTTAGGTATTGGAAATTTTTAAGGTATTATTTGGGATATCTTAATGCATATTAGGAACACAAGAAACTTGCAGGTTTTCATTCTTATTACAAGCCTTTTATTAAGTGTTCTATAAATTTCTATATAAATATTAATCATAAACATTCTATTATGAAATTATTTTTGATGTACCTACACATATTTTATCGTCATATAAAAAAAAATCTGCACTTCTTAAGTAAAGCTAATATTATTTATACGCAGCAGACATTTTAGTTATTTTCCGTCCACAGATAAATAGAATTTTTATTTTCATTTTCATAGCCTTTCTTACAAGCGAAGATGTTGCAAGATCAAAATACAAAGATACAAAGTGTGACCATTAGCTGTGAGAACTTGTGAATTGCGTTATACTCAGCTTATCGACAACCAAAATAAACTGATGAATACCCTTGTTGATTCCTTTGGTAAACTACCTCTCACTGCGCTTACCTGTATGTTTTTATAAAATGATATACGGCTTGCTTTGTGTTAACAATATTAGAGTGGCGCAACTGCACTCACGCTTCACCAAAGTCATGACAAAGAAATTACAATGAATCAGATCAAATCGTACTAGTAAAATATTTTGTAAGACTGGGGGTTTAAGCACTGGGTTTAGTCTCTTGAGAGTGACAGTTAGTGAGCGTAGCCAATCTCCCTATGACGCCTTAATTTTGTTCTACAGGTTGAGCGACAGCTTATAATTTTCTCTCCCTTTCCAGTTAGGTACTAAAATTTGCTGTCGTAGACTAAAATTTGTTAAGTACATACATATAATATATGCATACTATTTATGTAGATTTTTCTATTACACCAAGACACAGAACAAGTAGAAGCTCGTCACACAAACATTTGTCCGGGACAAGAATCGAACCCATGAACTCCGGTAGGTAGTCCGAGTATCAAACCACTCGCCCGAGGGCCCAGTCAAGTCAGCCTTTGAAGCCAAAGGTTGGATTACCGAATAATATCCATTTTCTTTTCATGAAATATTTATTTGTAATTTTAGTATTTCAATATGTGTTTTTTATTTCTAACCTCGATCCTTTATTATAGGACTAATTATCGTAAATAGCTGTACTATGAAAAAAAAAACAAGTTCTACAATTTTTGAGATTTGTGCATAGATAATGTACAAATACGTCAGAAATTCTCAGACATTTACATTTTTTTCTAATATGAAATAGCTCAATGCGGCCAGTAAAATATAGGCCAGTGAGTCTCAGAAGCATGCTGACAGGTGATTAGGCGACGGACGTCTCCTTAAATATGGCGCCACTTCAAAAACTGTCTTACTCGTGATCTGCTGAATTTAAAAACCTATTACAAATCCACGATCGCTGATTTCTTACTCGTCAAATTCAAATTGTTTTATTCATTATAAGGTACATAGATACACTTAATGAGTCATGTTTCAGTTATCATACTTCGGCTTTGTGCGCCCTTCAGGCTATGGTAGACCGGGAGACAAAAGCCGGCGAAAAAAAAACTCCCAGCACTCTTTTAAATAACAAATTTTGCCAAGTTGCAGTATGGCTTTAGTCCGATACCGAGCACACGTAAATATTTTAGTCGACGTACAGATTGTGCGTAAAAGATCAGCATAAATGCGTTTTCTGAAAACTTTAACATGTATTCGATCTACAATGCTTGAACATTAAATAAGACACCTGGCAAGACATTATTAGCAATAATACAAACTATAAAATAATTGTACGAGTTCCTCATCATGCAACATAAACATTTTTTCCCTTATTTTTTGTGATTATAAAGATCGAAAATATCCAAGAAAGACCCATAGAGTGACTGCGTCTTTGAGGACTTTTTTTCAACCCATTCATTATTGCTCCACTGTTGGAGCACGGATTTCCTCTCAAAATTATAAAGGTTTAAGGCCATAGTTCACCTACGTTGGTCAAATGCGAATTGCTATACTTCAGACACTTCAGAGTATTAATAAAACATACGTATATTAATAAAACGTACGAATATAACTAAAACGTACGTAACTTTGTATAATAACGCCTACTAGGGTTCATACTCAGGGGCCCGCCCCGGAATCTAATCCGGACCGCAATCCAAGTATTACGTTCGAAATCGTACAATCGAAATATTACGCTCAAATTTCCTATTCGCATTCGTATTATGGTTATCATATTACTAAGTTCTTTTGTCATCTATACTAAGTAATAACATAAAGCTGAAGTTTGCTGTATGTTTGCTTGTTTGATTGTTTTAACGCACTCATCTCAGGAAATATTGGTCTGATCTGAAAAATTCTTTCAGTGTCAGATATTTATATAACATCACGCAAATAGGAGGGGAGCAGCAATAAAAAATATTGCGACAACGGCAAAATAATTTATATAGCAAAGCAACGTTTGCGGGGACAGCTAGTAAGTCATATTTGCTTGTTTCCAGCTTAACATTGCTATAAACGCTTTATATCTCTTACATTATCATTTTTGACCTAAATTAGGTTTCGGATTAAACTCGTGAATCTCTCCAGAGTACAAAAAATAACCAGACATGGATTTTCAATGATCAATGTCCGAAAGCACTATTTGCCTTTGTTTTACACCATCATTTCTTCTAAGTAATTGAGTAATGCGCTTCTCTACCAAGACATTCCCTGATCATTGATATCAGTTATAGGAAAAGCCAGTGAAACTTCCAAAAACCCACACGGCATTAACAAACCTAGTAGTGTATATAACTTAATAGAATATTTTACATTTATACCAATCTTTAATATGTAAAAAAGATGCTAATAAATGATAAATCATGGAATTGCCTTAATCTGGAATATAGTAAGTTTTCTCGTTATGCAGTTATTGTTAGCAAGATATTTCATCTTACAGTATGTAAATGAGTCCTTGGCAGTTTATCAGACATATTTGATTTTTATATTCATATTTATATTCAGTCAGTTCGGCGGAGAAGCCGGTAATACTAGGTTGACTGACACCTATGTACATTTCCATGTAGGGATGGATTATAAAATAATAAACCAACCATGAGCTGTCATAACACTATATTAGTAAAAATGCCTACAAAAACGTTTAAAGCAAAAATAAATAGAAATATTCAAAGCTAAAATAAAAATTAATAAAAATGACAATCGATTACATACTAAGTTTTATTGAAAAGCCACATAACAATTTAAGGGACTTAATACAAAGACGATATTGGTGAGGATATTTTATTCCATAATACAGCATAAAGACAAACCGGAATGTCACATTTTCTCTCCATTAGACTTCTTGATTTCCGTTATAAAAAGAAATTATCCACCACACTTGCCACATAATTATATCCTTGAATTGTGTTTTAACAATTTCTCCTAAATTATTATAAAAATGCTAAGTTATAGTTAATTGTGTAAGAGCAAAGTACCACCGAGAATTTCGAGTACCGTTCCCCAGTCGATAGAAACACTTGTCCTAATACATATAACCTAATCTCGATCTGTCACGTAGTCAACTATAAATGCGGGTCCGTCGTAATAAGCGGGTCGGGCGCACGAGAACCGTCGATCTGAAATATTTCGACTGTAACATACATAACAGCTTACTCTACCTAGTTAACTTCCATAAAAAATAAACTATCATCATACAATAAGTCATTCAAATAATAATCGAAATACACACGGATCGATGGTACATGTATGTCACCGGCACGATCAAAAGGAAAATACAAATAGTGAGAGGTCACGCGGTGAATAGGTGGCGGCGGTCGGCGGCTGCGCGACGCCCGCGGCCGCGGGACGCGCGTCCTGAGCTCCCGAGCTGCTAATATTCAAATACCAAAATATGTAAATCAATCCCTCGCTTTTACATATAAGTATGTGGGTAGTCACAAAAAATGCATCGCTCAATAATACTCCTATTACTCTGTACTGTTGTGTACCTACTATATTCCACAGATGTACTCTAAATTTAAGGTTTACAGACAGAGACCGACTTAGTATATCAGGTCGCTACAGGTGTCCTCTACGTAAACACTAAAGAAGTAAAGATAAAAGTGAATTAACTTTAAATACTTTATTACGACAACTTATTCCACATATTCCACATTAAAGTATACATATAAAACATGTTATGCTGTGATTCACTTTATCACGAGTCGGCTACACATACCTATCCACATCACTCGTTCAGTGTATACATATGATTCGTTTACTGATATTTTTTATAAACAAAATTGTAATTTTGCATTAACTTTACACACTATATTTGTTCAACGTCAACAGGGATCGAAAAACAACGCGCCACGTGGACCGCGGTACCACTCGAAACTAAGTACGGCATGACCCCTGGCTCGATCGTACACTCTCTATTGCGACGTTGTGATCGGCGGCGCGCGGCGGCGGCCCGCGCGCCGGCCGCGGGGAGGGTGCGATGCGGACCGTCGCCGGGTGACGCGTCGGTAATACATTGATTCCGCACATAATACATTGTATTCATTTATAGCAAATAAAGTTAACATATCTTAAACCATAGTCTCTTTCAGTAATCAGATTTGTCTGCGAGTTGATAGCGCACGTGCGGTTAGCGGTTGGCGTTCTTCAGCTGGTTGGAGAGCCAGTCGAGGCCCTCGTAGAGCCCGTCGCCGGAGGTGGCGCACGTCGCCTGGATGTACCAGTTGCGGTTGCGCAGCGAGTGCAGGCCCAGCTTGTCCGTTATCTCGGCCGCGTTCATAGCGTTCGGCAAATCCTAGCACGCGACAAAAACAATTTGTTATTCCCGTACACTTTAAAAAAGTAAACAAAAACCGAATATACCACTGAGTATTGGATGAATTTAAATACGTGAGACACATAAATTGTATAAAGTATATGAAACATAAAGTATTTATATGTCAGCAAATACATATACACATTCATTTCTGAACGGATTTTTTATATGGCGAAAACGTAAAGCATAGTGAGAAACATCGATATACCGAAATACATTAATACTACATGTCACGATACGTGTATCCGATACGCGGTGTTTCAGACACTCGCTTTAATGCGGAACGAGTTATATCAGATACGGCAATGTTACGACGTATCATATGATTAAATATCATTTGCAGTCCAATGTAGCAATTATGACACAAGTCAGTGACACACAAAGATTTGTTAATTACATGCATAATAAGAAACAAATAACATTTCCGAGAGAGATTTTCAAAAGTTTAACTCACCTGTTTGTTTGCAAAAATCAGAAGCACTGCATCTCGTAATTCGTCTTCGCTTAACATCCGCATGAGCTCCTCGCGCGCCTCCCCTATGCGCTCCCGGTCGTTACTGTCTACTACAAAGATGAGACCCTGCAATCGCATACATTTACCGATTCACAAATCTTGCCCAACTCATTAAATTGAATCTAAAATATAACAATGAATAGAAACCATCACTTTTTTTAACATATTCCGTAAGGACTTAGCAAAATTTCAGATACAAGAAATCACGAAATTATTAGATAACACCCATCATAACAGTTCTTATCTGAAATTCAAAGCAATTAATCAATACAAATTCTATCATACTGTACAAATTTTTTTATTCATAAATCCACTCTATTGTATTATCGCATTGTGATTCTACAAACATGGCTAATCATTGCAAATTTAATTGCATTAAATTCTACAATATTATATAATCATTTATCCCTTTATTACATTGAAAGCATAAATTTATTTCAAAATTAAAATTGCATCTAATGGTCAGAAATGTGCTGACAAAATTATTTAACATCTCACATGACTCATTTACCCAACATGGAGAAACAAGTGGAGAAACAAATATGGTCCGACTTACTTCTGCAGGGAGGCATTTAAAAGGATTTGGGTGTATCTTAAAAAAATAAACATAAAATGCATGAAAATAAAGTGAACGTAAATAAATAATTAATTACAATATGTTGTATGAGTATTAACTATTAATAGTGATATTTCCTCTCTATGTGTTTCACTGTCCATACTTATACTATAACTCTCACAAATAATGTCAAACGCTCGCCCTGGCCACACTGCCAAATTACATATTACATCATTTGTTCAATGTTTAACTAACATTTATACATATAGTATGTATGTAGATACAAATATTTACACTATGATATAATAGACAATTGAAGCCTACCTGTGTATTCTGAAAGTAATGCCTCCAGAGTGGTCTGATTTTGTCCTGACCACCAACATCCCACACCGTGAAACTGATGTTTTTGTATTCTACAGTCTCCACATTAAAACCTGCAACCATCTCAGTTTGTGAATATGTAGCAAGTGATAATTCATATCTACACTAATATATAAAGCTGAAGAGTTTGTTTGATTGTTTGAACACGCTAATCTCAGAAAGTATTGGTCCAATTTGAGAAATCATTCAGTATTGCATAACTCATTTATCGAGGAATGCTATAGGCTACATAACATCACACTAAGATGAATAGGAGAGGAGCAGCAATAAAAAATATTGCGACAACAGTAACATTTAGT
>DWQT01004662.1:0-11029 GCA_018244895.1 Myscelus amystis hages
TTACAAATATCCATGGGCGGCAGGAGCCACTTACCATCAGGTGGACTGCATGCTCGTCTGCTACATCCATATTATAAAAAAAAAATATAAGTATGAACATAATGTACAAACTTATCTACTTATGTCCGCCCAATTACCACTTAGAGCTGGATTTACAATGGAATAGGTACGAAGAAAACAATCTTTGGATCCATTTAAAGCACCAACATAACTTAAGTATATGCCAAACCGAAGCTTTCCAGCAAACTGTTCTGATATAGTCCTAAGAGGTTCAACCGTTTTTCTGCCTGTTTTTTGGTCAATGCAAACCATTTGACATCGAAGGCAATGCCCTTCAACCTGTGAATTTTAAAATTGTATTATTACACACTACCACCGGACAGTTACAAATTAAATAAAAAATAACAACACTGTTCTAACAGGTTTGATCAGTCCGTTTGCGGGAGTTCATTTCAAAAAAAGTGTATCCATATACATAACAGATAAATCTTAAATAAGCTAAAAACAGTATATAGTCCACATTTCAGGCACAATATAAAATGTTATCATGATCATCTTACTGTTTGGTAAGTTTCAATATAACAAATTTTCCTATATGCTGAAACATGAAGTGCTTGCTTACCTTAAATTCATGATTGGCTATTATAATTTTTTTCCATTCTTGTTCTACAAGCTCTTCAGACATATTTATGATTAAATTTCCTCTAAACCGATCCGTTAAAGAATCTATATCATCTGTGAATAATGGATCATGTATTTTTTCTTTCAACCACCTAACTGTTGCTTTATTTATAAGTAAAAATTGAGCTTGGTTGCTAAGAGATAGTAACTTTTGGTCTTTACTGCCCTTGTTCTTTTGAGATCTGCTATCAGTGTTTGACTGTCTTATCAGTCTAAGGAAGGATATTCCTAGTGCATTGGATATCCAGTCAGCAACTTCATCTCCACAGTCTAAACCTTGGATAATATCAGTACAGACTTTAGTATGACAAAGGGAACCTTCTTTCTTCTTAGTACCTGACAAATCCAATGGCACAGAAATCGAGGGCATGCCTGCAATATTTCAAAAGAATTATTTTATGATCCTAATTACATTTTAACAATTATTTATTATCAAAAATACATAGAACAAGTATATATAATTAAACCCGTATAGGGTACACATACCTTCAAAACTTAATACCAAGTGACGTTGCTTCAAATCAATCACTGGACGGATCAGACACATTCTAGTATGTTGTTTTTGTGTAAGACAAACACCGTTATCCTTAACAATCATCCATTCCCTGTCATATTCAAAACCTTTTGGCCCTATTTTCCAGCCACCCTGAATCTTAAAAGCTCCACAAGATTTTACTGGGAATATCAATATGTCATCTAAAATAATCTTGGAATCCCTAGTAGTCACATCTTGCTGTGTATCAAAATTTCTAATAAAATTCTCATTTAAAATTTTTATGAGGCTCTCTTGAAATACAAATTTGCATGGTTTTATTATGTCCAAATCATAAGTGTTCATAACTCTCTTTGGCTTTGTAAAATCAGATTTTACAAAACATCGACATATCATGATAACTAGTTTATCTACATCATTAAATGTGTTATAATATCCAAAAGATATGCGTATGGCGCCCGTTGGTTTACCATTTACTAAATCCTTTTCATCACCACATTTGTGACCAGCTTTATACATATCTTTCATTTCTTTATTAGTAGCATTTAAGTGCCGTTGACAAGCGCCAGAATTGCAAAAACAACCCGTTCTGACATATATATTAAATAATTCAGCCAAATGATGAAACTGGAAAGTAGAAACAAAATAAGGAAAATTTGCAATAAGTACTCGCCCTCAAAACGGATGTAATATAAAAACATTTTCTCACCTCTGCATATCCAATGTATGATTGATCTTCTCGCAGTAAATTGAATGTTACAACACCACCCTGTTTGTTGACATCACTAAAATCAGTATCCATATAAAAAACGGCTGCTTTATTCCCATTAGGATGGCGAAGATCATTCAGTTGATGGTACAAATCTTTAGCCAAGTAGTATGTATGGTGTGCTATTGTTTCCATTATATCATTGTTAATCACTTTCGGTATCATACTATTCATAGTATCAAAACAAAATTTCAAAGCCAATATAGACAAAAATGGAACAGTTCCATCTTCAAATCTGAAAATCACATTACAAAATCATAGTACAAAATCTGCCAATGCACATTTGCCTAATAAGTTTAGCCTTTGAACGTAAACTCTCATTAGGAGAGAGGGTCAATAGTGGAACATTAAAATTCCTTTTACCTTTCATAAAGTTCATGTCTTTTGACATGATAGTCTTCACTTGTCAGGACAATATCTACAGTGCCACCTCCAAAGTAGGTCTTCTTGTTCAAAACATCGGCACTGCTGTTCTTTACTAGAAGAGCTCCTAAACCAGTTGGATAGCCAAAGACTTTATAAAACGACAAGCAGATATAATCAGGCTGAGTCTTCGAGAGGTCTAGTTTGTTTGTAGGGACATATGATGCAGCATCAAGCAAAATGTACCAGTTGCAATTCACTTCACACAAGTGTCGTTTCAGACACTTATTAAGACAACCATTTTTAATATTATCAACACAGTCCAATGGGTATTTGTAACCATTGAAATTGCTTTCCGCTGGATAGGCTATGATAGAGTTAATATCATGTCTTCCAGTGTTCAATTCAAATAGTTTGGATTGAGCTGATTCTAAAGCATCTGTAAATTCTTCAGGGGATATACTAATAATGTCAGCATTATTTTGTTTAACTATTTCTCTCAAACCAAGAACAGATGTATGGTTATCTCTAAGATATACAAATGATCCACTTCCATCAGAATCATCTTCTGGTGTAAACTCAAATGACTCGGCTATCAGTTTTAATGACTGTGTTGCCCCTGAAGTAAATATTACTGTATAACTTGATGGGTCAGTGTGGAAGTGGGTTAGAACTAAACATCTAATTTGGTCAACACAATCTCTTGTATATTTGTCAGAATGTGGATTCATATAAACATTGTTCATGAGATCAAAATTTATTTTAGGTAATAAGCTTTCAGGATACAACGCTGCACCAGCGCTATCCAAGTAGCATTTGTCTGGAACAATAAAAAGGAAAGCATAAAATTTGACTCGTAGAAATTTTACATACATACCCATCACGCCAGGGCCCTAACGGGGTAGGGAGAAAGCACCAAATATCTCTGACCTTATAAAACCTGTCGTGCTTCATCCACATCCATCACTGTCTTCGTGCATATTTTTAATTTTAATTTTACAATTTCACAATAAATACTTAAATGTTATATTGCACAACTCACCGCCCAATCTATTGAATTCTGATGTTATTAATTTCATCCGGATAGGATCTATAACTTGACTTAACGTAGTCATTTGTGTAGATATTGCTGGAAACGAAATCGGCTATTAAACACCACGTACTACGAGTAAGACATGCGCATGACCTCGGAAACAACAAATGAAGTAAATGGTACTTATTTTAAATCATACATATTTACCCGTGTACGGCTTTAATATTGTGTCATTATAAACAATTATTAAAACATCTGTTTATACAATGATTGAATGACAGGCGAAGTTGTCACTGAGTGTTTTGTCTATGGTTCTCTTGTCATTCTCAAAGGAAATAGACAAAATATTGGATTAACAATAAGAACAATAATAAATTTTATGTCGATCTACATGGGCTATAGTTAAAATACCTATACTAATAATATAAAGCTGAAGAGTTCGTTTGATTGTTTGAACGCGCTAATCTCAGGAAATATTGGTCCGAATTGTAAAATTCTTTCAGTGTTAGATAGTTCATTTATCGAGGAATACTATAGGCTATATAACATCACGCTAAGATGAATAGAAGAGGAGCAGCATTAAAACATATTGCGACAACGGCAAAATCATTTATATGCCAACGTTTGCGGGGACAGCTAGTAGTAATATAAAAGCTATCTATATGTAATAACGTTAACTTTAAATTTAAAACTCTTTATTCAATCCTATTTACTGTCTTCATCCAGTGTCTGGCTGAAGCAGTCAGTCATAATAGCAGCGATAACCTTTTGAATGTTTTTGTCACTACTTCGTAGGCGCTGTTGCATATCTCTCTGCTAATGTAGTAATAGTGTAAAGTTTTGAGCGCTTGTGATCAAACTATAGCACCCGAAACCCCTCTATCGACAGACCTCAATCTGTTTTATCTCACACCGCATTCTAACTTAAATTCATACAACAGAACACCGACCTCTCGTACCTGATTTTTCTGATTTGCATTGTAAGTTGAAATATTCTACAGATATTTCCCGACCCCGACCGAACTTCGGGATAAAAAGTAGTCTGTATTATGTTGCCAAGTAACCTCGTCAATCCGTCAGTCAAAGTCCCATTAAATCGACAGTCGTTTCCGTGATTAGGCCGAAGAAAGAGTCAAACAGATAGGTAAAAAAAATGTGTTTTAGTATCGTGTAAATCACTATAAACACTTGAAAAAACACGGTTAATTTGAAATCACAGACAGACAATTTAATTTTATTTATATGTATGTAGGTATACATAGATTTTTGACATCTGGCATTGCAGTGTCCCTAAAGATGTAGGTAAGTAAAGAAATCGGTATCAAAAGATTCTATAAGAGAAAGATCGTATTTTTGTTGATTTATTTACTTTAAATATTTGTGTAATTTACTTCCCACTAATTAGATATGAAGGTACATGTTAACAAAAAAAAGATTATGTGGAATATAGAGGTCATTATTTTTACTTATATGAGAACTGTTCAGCACAATCTGCATTCCATAATTAACTAGGTTCGATTTTTGATTCGAACAGTCCATACAACTCTGAATGATCCTCATATCCGAAATTGTGTCTTAACTATCAATTCGTACGGTTTATAAAGCTTGTACAAAATCTGACTAAGGGTATCCTTTAATTATACCCACCTTCACATGATAAACATATACCGTAATATCTGCACAGTTATTTAAAGGCAATATAAAATGAAATACCTTACTATTTTTTCTTTTGTACACTTACTTTTCTACGTTATAACATGTTATTTTTTTACTTAAGTACAAAAATTGAAGAAGATTTTATTAGGTTCCTACAATACAACCTATGGTATAAATATATATAGCTTAAGGTTAGGTATGTAGGTATGCCTATGTTAAGTAGTATTTAAGTGCTGTAACATAATCCGGAAATCTATTTAAAACAGCACATTTGCCGTTAAATTTGCTTGAACCGAGAGCAACTCTGCAACTAATACACAAAGGAGACGCACGTCGCGCACCTTCGGCAGCATCGCCTTACTAAATTGCGTTACACCAATTTAATTATTGCTTTTATGGAGGGCTTTTAGAGCTTTTAGCAGCGAGCGGCATGATCGACTCTCCTAAGTGAATTGACGTTCGACCGGCGACAGCCACTACCGTTTATGTAGCGATAGTGTTGATTTCAAAAGAAATTAGTTATTTATTAGTTTAAGTAGTCACTTGAATGTGCAATATGAGATATTTTGTGGGCCGCCAATTTGATAGTGTTTACAGTCACCGAATTCAGGCATGGTTTGTTCACATTTGAGCTACTTTCAAAGTTATTGGTGTTTTTCGTCAATTAAGAGTTTATATGACGAGAAATATTCGTGGTGTAAAATTCCTGTAACACCACGCTTTGACTAATTGACCAAAAAAATATTGCGAAAACGGGAAAGTATTTTATGACAGCTTTCCTTACCTAATCTAGATCCTTAGACTAATCATGTATTACGAAATTTAATAGTTCTAAAAAAAAGTCCACGAGAGCATATATGTCCAGCTTTTACGGTTGACTCACTATAACCTTTTATAGTAATAATTTATATGACAAAGCAACGTTTGTACGGTATGAATGTCGGAAGTCTGTAAATTTTTGCGCGTCGCGGTATAAAATAGATTTCAAAACTATTAGAACATAGGTACCTTCGGTTCAGTGCGGTGTTGAGTCGAACACATCTTTAAGTAGCTGACTAAATGACTTCAAAACTCCTCCTCTTCATATATTTATAGCTTCCATAGCGGTCATTGCTTTTATGTGTCTTATTATGATCCTTCAATTATAAATAGAACTATTGTTTATTCCTAACAATAGTTATAGTACACAATACACGGCCAGTGATGCTGATAGAGTACATTACACTGATACAGTACAATACGATCAGTTGCAGTTATTTCCCACGATAATCTAGCTATGTTTACTTTCGTTTATTATTGTCAAATTTTTAATTGTGTTTTGAAAACAAACTTAATTAGATACATCAATATTATGCCTCACAAAAACTGTACACATACCCATACAAAACAATTCGCTTTTTATTATGAAAATAATCGTACCGGTGAAAATAAGACTTGTGATAAGTTGTTATTCCATAAGCTATTGCACTGGGTAAGTACCTCCCTATTCTTTTTTATTATTTTTCATCTCAATAATAAGTCGTTGTCATCATCACCATTAATCCGTTTATATTAAACACGGCCAGAATGATCTTTTTTGTTTACCTACCTATTCTGCACTTGGCCAGCCTAGAACACTATAGCTTAACGGGTAAATTCATAGTCATACGGGCCAAGTACGAAATAAGTAGCAAAGCGTATAACTTTCGTCATTAATTGCTGTCTAAATGTAAACAATGTATGTCGGTATTGCAGGTGACATACTAATCTGAAAGTAATACTATATACTTTTAAAATGGAAATATCACCATCAATACCAACAATTATTTTTACGTTGAAAGTTAAGAATATTGTAAAGTAGAAAGTAGAATTAATTGAATCACTAAGGCAAACTTACGTATTTAATATTAATAAAAAGACGTATAAAGCGCCTGATCTTGTAACAATTTTTCAATGCGAACCGGTAGTTTTCGCGGGAGTCCAGTTTATGATCTTGACATTGACTTTGTTAATGTTTTAAACTCCGCGGTGGTGTGTGGTTGTGATCTTTGCGTTTCATAACAATGAATATCCGTTTCGTGTTCACGTTTAAAATTGTGTTTCTTTTGCGCTTCGTTACAGTCTATACAAACAATAAACTAAATGGTCACATATCAGAAGCCGTGCGTGAAGCCATAGCTGTTATAAATTTTGACACGTTACAATTATTGGAGAAATACAAATATGCCGCTGAAAGACATAAAGTGGTGACTGATGATGGTTACGTACTGAAAATATTTAGAATACCAAGAAAGGGTCCACCGGTGTTATTAGTGCACGGCATTGGCGATAGTTCTGATTCCTGGTTGGTTCTCGGGCCAACACAATCTTTGGCGTGCCTTTTAGCAGACACTGGATTTGATGTCTGGATGTTCAATGTGAGGGGTAATAAATATGGCAATACTCATATCAGGAACATGTCAAGGAAGCAATTTTGGGATTTTACCTTCGAAGAAATGGGTACTCATGATTTACCGTCAACTATAGACTATATACTTAAAATAACATCTCGAACAAAACTCACATATATTGGTTTTTCTCAAGGATCAACAATTTTTTTTATAATGTGCAGTTTGACGCCTGAGTGTGATGAAAAGATCGATCATGCAGTTTTATTAGCACCGGTTGCTTCGATAAATCATATAAAATATCCACTAATAGAGTTCTTTACAAGAATCTTAAACGCTTTAACATCGTTTGCCGAACAAACTGGTTTGTATGAAGTGTTCACATCTAATCCTTTTATAAATTTATATCACGTTAAAGTGTGCAATGTTAATTCGCTTTTAAGATTTTTATGTGAAATTGAATATTATGTGAATTACGGCATAAAGCGTATTACTAATTTACCACCAGCGAAACTTCCAACTATTGCCAGTCACATTCCGGCCGGCCTGTCTTCCAAGTCTTTATTTCATTTTTTGCAAAATTATGATAGCAAGCGGTTTCAAAGGTTTGATTATGGTAAAATTAAAAACTTAATGATCTATAACTCTGACCGACCACCGGAATATGATGTATCGCGAGTGAAAACATCTTTAACTTTAATGATGAGTGAATCGGATTGGTTCGGCAACATTGAGGATGTCAACACCCTTAGGCGTAAGTTGAAAAGTGTCGACAAGTTCATAGTTATTAACAAAACTTTAGATTTTACACATATAGAATTTGTCTACGGATCTCGTGTGAATGCAATAGTTAACGAGCCTGTTATACGTTTGTTACAGAATTTTCACGCATTTAACTTTGACGCTACGAATTAAATGTAATTTCGTCAGGAAAGATGACCTACTCGTATGTCGATTTTCCATGCAAACTCGTAAATCAAATACTAATGCTCATTTTAAATAATTAGTCAAATTGTAAATTGATATCGTTATATTAATTATTAAAATTAGTCTAATGAATGAAGCGACCTACGAAAATGATGAGTGCTATCATAAATTTATACATACATATATCCATCACGCCAGGTCCCTAACGGGGTAGGCAGAAAGCATATATTTATTTATGTAATGCAAAGTTAATCTTATTAATTTCAGTAGATATTTGTATACTATCTCATTAGATGTACATATGTATATTTAACAATTGTTTCTATCTGTAAGTATTAATTTAGTTTTTTTATGTAATTAATATTTCGTTAAAACTTAATCGCTCATGGACCTATCATGTGTACCTAAGCCGACATTTCTTTATTTTATTTATAACTATATAGACTTACAACATAACGTTGTCTTCATCGGAAACATTTTACAATATGTTAATTTAATATTGGTTGCACACCATGGGATAAAAACACGTCATATCTAAAATCATTTTGTGAAAGTAGACGCAACACAAACAATAGGGATGCAGGTAGCTAGGTATACGGTGTAAAAATTAAAAACCCCGAATTGTGCGAGAGATGTCACGAGCAGGCTTCGGTTAGAATTACCCCTCTGCATCAAATTAAACGCGTTAAGTATGTAGCACATTATACTTACGGTAAATTAAGGGGGTTTAATGCGTTCATTATCCATAAAATGAAGTGTATATTAGTATGAAGTTATCATTGTAGAGATGGGCCGAGTTGAAACTATGGCGAGTAACCGAATACAGAGTTTGAGTTTAATCGAGGCCAATACCCAGCCGAGTTACTCGGTATGGCTTTATGTAGGTTTATGCTGCGAAAACGTATAAGTTTGTATTCATGTATGATTTCATTTTTAATTTAAACTGGATAATGATGTGCACAGGCTGTTTCCAGTGAAAGTCAGGATGTACGTTAGTTGGCGCTCTTAATGTAGACAATTGTACATTTCAAACCATATATTGAACATTAGCAACTGGGCGCTAGAATAGAGCTATTCGGCCGATTACGAGTAATTGAAAAATCGACGATTATGCCGAGTACAGTTTCAATCAAGTATTCGGCCTGTCCCTTCTTTTTATAGGTAAAAGCTGTTATTAGGTTATTACGCTTATGTATTTAGTATTAAACACATTTTACAATATTATAAGACTAACGTCCGCTCTATTACAATAATTTTAATGGTCGGACTTTTGCTTGTTCTTCTAAGGAACACAAATGATTTTATCGCAGGTATACCAGGGATGTAATATAAAATTATATCTAAAATAAATAGTGCATACATTACTCGTTTATTACTGTTTGTCTGCGAAACAACAAATGTTTGACAGCTAATGTTATAGGTACTGAATGTACGAACCAAATTGTAAAGCATCGTCGACAGGCTAGAAACAATGTATAAAATAAATAAAAGAGGTGTGTGCGAACGGTACGCCCGGGCCGAAAATTAAAAACCCCGAACTGTCCGCGCGATGTCGCGAACAGGCGTCCGACTCGAATTGCCTCTCTACACTCAATTTAACGTTGAAAACACTTTGCTTTGTATGGGTAATGAACGCACTAACTACATGGCCGGTCAACGGGCTTCAACATAGACCGCTAATTATTTTTGGTGGCATCATAATATTATTCTTTCCCACGGTGTACTTACACCTACGCGTCGTGATTTAATTAACTGAATCTTACTCAATTTATATTTAGCATATCCTTTTTTGCACTAGCCAAATTAAAACAAGTTTTTCTTTATCAAATTCGTCGTTGCAATATGTATATAGCTGATATAAGATCTTTATAAATCTAAATTTAGCATATAATACTGAATTCTATTGTAACTTTAAATTAATACGGGATTAGGTATAATGGATTCCATTACATCGTTCATCATTTTTCATGAGATTGGTGATTACGTAGTTATAAATGTTTATGCTGGCTTCAGAGGTCTTGTCTTTTAAAATGTAAGTAAATTATTAACAATAAATGTATGTACCTGAAATCTGCCGTCGCAATTGGTTATTTTTCCTTACCAGACCACCAACCCCGATATTATTGGATATACAAAGCAAACACGTAATTATGGGTCACAGTGAGTGTAGACGAATTATTGGTAGAGGCGCGTTTTTTTAACTTTTTACAATATATTTGAATAGTTGTCAAATAATAATTTACGAATACGTGAAACAAATCCTTTTTTAAATACAAGAACAAATTTTCAATGAAATTCAATCCATAATTCCGGTAGTACCTGTTCATTAATTTTGCCACTAGATATTTACCGACCGCATAGAGTAAAGGCTGCGAGGATATCACATAGAATATGTTTCCTTAGAGACGCAACAAGTTACCTTTACGTTAACTTTTTTCACCTTGGTCTTAAATTTAACTCTAAACTAAATATAACATTGTAGTACTGTAAATTGAATATGACATAATGCCTATATAGCAACAAAATATATCGCTACCTTTGGGTAGAAAGGTCGTATAAACCAAAACCCGAGCCGAGCCGAAAAACGTTTTTTTTTGCAAAAAAAATCATATTTTTTTTATTTTTGAAGTTATAAAAAAATGTTCTATTAGAAACTTTCTTATCATTTGCAAATGAAAAAGGATAAATAGTCAAAACCTATCTATGTTCTTCAGCTTAAAAGTTAGCTTGGATTTACGTCT
>DWQT01004663.1:0-11029 GCA_018244895.1 Myscelus amystis hages
AAGTCTTCACCTGAACACTGTCTGTATCACTGAATGCTGTTCACGCCTATAATTGGCATGCACGCATATCATGTGTAAAGTACACATGTGAAAATTTATGTAAAGTTGGTGTGTAATGCTGTTGGTGTGTACATAAATAAAATAAATAAATAAATGTTATGTTCATAATTATGTTATGTTATATTTATGTTGGTTATGTCGTCCATAAAGCGTAAGGTCAGTTACGCGTTCTCAGCACAATGCGATATGGTCACCGTCGTTCGCCGAGCTCGGCTCGCGTTTTATAAATACGCTCGCGTTTCATTACAGCGAGTGGTTCGTCCCGAATACTTCTTGTAATAAAGACGTCGTCGCAAAAAATCGGGACGCCACTTATTATGTTTAAGACCCCCTTCAAACTGTGCGGGCGATTTTCATTACGCGTTCGGTCCGCCCGCTCGGGTCTGGATTTTTTTTGGTGGCACAGTAATGCCGCATTGAATGTGACATTGAGGTTAATTGTCGTGTTGGTACTGGTTTACGGTGGAAGGTGGTGTTGTTTTTTTCAAACTATTTATGTAATAGCAACACTATTGTCGTAATCAACTTGCTAAGCAGAATAGCTGATTTATGATATGATACGATTTTAAAAGTAACATTTCGAGATATTGCGAAGCGGCATTTCCTTATAAATCTGTAGTGCGATTACCCCTTCTAATGCAAAGGAAAGAAAGGATAAACTTTATTTTACTAAAAAAATCAGTTTGAAAAAACATTAAGAAACACAAAATCCACTTAGTATAGCTAACTGAAACATACCGAGCTGCAAACGAATTATACAATCTACGAATCTCCGCAATATTTCAGCGCTAAATCTCAGATGGCCCTAAAGCCCTCAAATCGCTTGATATATACATAAATTTATATCGTTCGTAGGCGTTATAAAGTTGCGCAACTGAAAGCGCTATTTCAAATTTATGTAATATTTCTTCTTGTTACAGTAAATATAGGGTAAATATAACTAAGAAGATTGTAAATTTAGATTATTATTTAAAATTGAAATTATTAATTTTTATACCTAATGTTTTGTACACCGTCAAAGGTAAAAGAAGCCATACATTCGCAAAAACGACTGATGAATGATATTTGAATGGTTTTATTACATCAAAAAGCCTTAGAGCAAGGAATTTGTTTTCTTCAATTCTGTACTAGATATTCATGAAAACGCAAGTTTCTAAATTCATCATCGTATCACTATAAAGCTTCTTTTCATCCCACTATTGGGAAACCAGTCTTTCCTTCCCAACCCAGTTAAGGTTAAAACCATAGTCAGCCATGTTGGCTGATGGAACATTCTAGATCCAACCAGAAAATCGTACTTTATTAGTGTCAGCGACCCGTCCCCAATTCGGTACTGAACCTAGTACTGAGGGAAATTAGCCTCACAAACAAAGTGAGTCAAAAGAATTATTTTCCTTTCATTTGAGACTTTCTTTTTCACAATCAACAGTCTGTATCTCGAATTAACGAACAAATTTTCAAACTTAATATCGCTCGAGCGGAAACGGAGAATGATTTCAAAGGAACGTTTGAAGTCAAAGGGTATGGTATTTGGTTTTGAACTACGAATGTGTGTCGTGGTAGCGGCCATGTTATACTGAGCCGTTGTCATATTGAGCCGGCCGGACGCTGCAAGTGGAATGCGGGAGTCAATAACATTGTCAGTGGAGCGTTCCTATTTTAAAAATGAGCAGCCATTTCTTCTTTTTCTAGCCGCTTGTGGTTTATAACAATCTTTTTACCTTTTATTGAATAACATAAGATATGTATATCTGTATAAAGATTATATAAGATAACATGAACAGAAGAATATGAGATAAGATTAATTATTTTGAAATCGTTTATTTTCAATAATCTGGTATATTGGAAATTTTACGAAAACATACATTGTGCGTCTTAGTGTTTGCAACATCTTACATACACACAGCAGTGTAATAATTCAACTGCTTCTATCACTGTTTAAACTTCTCTTCTAAAATTGTCAAAAAAATCACCCTAAAGGAAACAAACATTTCTGTAAATAGGTATAACTACATCAATCACCGAGCATACATAGTTTATGAACTTTTATCAGATTCCAATAAATAAAACAATATCACAAACTAACCTTACGCACGAGCACAAGAACATTAAATGAAGGAACATTTTGTGTCTTGCGAAAACAACAACAGACCGTTGCACAAATAAAGGAACAACGGAACAAAACATCGTACATTTCGCATTAAATAGAGAAGCACAAAATGGAACACTGGTATTCAACTTAAAAGCACGTCGGACGCAACTGCATGCACCTAAATACAATCTCATTGCGGGACCAATATAACTAACCTCGATAAGACATGCCTCCGTTTTAAATTCAAAACGCTCCCGTGATTTTCTCTCTCGAAAATATTCCGAACGCTAAAATTTCAATCCCGAGTTCATGCGAGAGAAATACGTCTGTTAGTTTCTTCATTTGAAAATCATTCAAGTAGTACTTTATTTAACAAAAGTATGGATAACATTTGATATAACATAATGTGTATCGTGTTATATTTATAAACTAGCCATTGACGTGACTATTGTTTTGTAGAAATATAATCGAGTTGAAATTAGTGCCAATTAAAAAGCAAAGATAGTTTTCAATCCGAAATCATCATGTGCTGTACGTGACAAATAAAAATGCAATGAAATAGAAAATCTTCAGGACAAAGTTTTCTCACCGCACTCCATAAACTCCGATCTCAAATTAGACCACTCCGAAATGCATTACCGGTTCTGAGAAATAAGCTGCAAGCAATCCCGTCTCGATATCTCCCATGTAATAAAAGTAGTTAAGTCCGAACACACGTTTATAAAACTGTTTCCGAGTAGTGGTCTTCAAGATCAACCTCGCAATATAATGCCACTTTAATATAAACAGCTATCTAAAATTTCCAGTATAAGTTTTTGAAATTTGGCGACACAAACCATATTATTTCAAATAAATCTCCTAAGTTCGTAGCAGCAAATATTGCACGAAATTCAGTGGCCACTAAGTCGGCGCCACTTGCTATAAATTTACCAAATATGTTTGCGAAAATAGATGGAATTCGTGAGGGTGGTGAAATATCAGATGCGAGCGTACAGAAATATCAACTGCGTTTTGAAGATATGAGGTTTTAGAGAAAATGTCAAATTTTGCCGCGTCTGAGTATGGACCATTAAGCTCGCTCAATAAACTATTGTATAATATACATATGTATTAATGAACGAGCTTTATTGCAAATTCAAAAGTTTGGTCTGTTTGTCTGTTTAATCTTCACGACTCATCCGTTGAAATGATGTTCGGGATGGAGACATCTTAAGCTCGACGAAAGATTGTTAGAGAAATGTTTATATTTCTGTGGAAAGTTGAAGCCAACAGTACAAAAATCTTAATAAACTTAATAGCTATGATGAAAAAATTCCATGACAAAATAATAGGCACTCTGTTATCTAAAATGTCTGGATTCGAGAGGAGATTCAAAGAGGGACATTGAAAGGACATGAAAAAGCAATGCGGCAATGAAAACCAGTAAAGTTGCCAACCCTTAATTACGATCACAATTAACTAACCGTCCTGCGAAGCAGTCCAAGTGGTCCTTCGAGCCTGATAAGGTACAACTTCTGACAGTCAGAACTATAATGCCTCGACGCTTTAAAGGCAGAAAATTTTCTCCAATTAAATCCGTGTAGGGCTTTGACGGTTCCATTAATTAAACGGGACCCTTGAGAGGCCGAGTCCTTGGGCCAGCCTCTTGTGCACCACTCGAGATAATCGCCGGTCAAAATTATTCACTTTGTCTATGAAATCCTGGTCCTTTGAATTACGATGATTGCACTCATTTGCACGCTGGGTATATGGGCAAATTCACAATTGAGTTTTGGGATCGTTCGGGTCGATTTTGGCCTTTTAAGCATCATTACACGCGCAAAGAACTTTTCGATTGCTTTAACATCAATTGATCTTGTATGGGACTTGTTTGTTTGTTTGTTTGTTTTACAACTCTACTTCCTAAGTCTTCTGTTGTTTCAGAAGCAATTGTAATTGTTATTCTATATTTTGTCTTCTTACTTAATTCTTTTTCTGCATTTATT
Organism: Myscelus amystis hages; assembly: GCA_018244895.1. Lineage (NCBI taxonomy): Eukaryota > Metazoa > Arthropoda > Insecta > Lepidoptera > Hesperiidae > Myscelus > Myscelus amystis. The sequence continues at coordinate 4,138 of DWQT01004663.1, forward strand.
TTACCATATTGCTCATTACTTTTACCTTTTTTATAAGAGACGCGATAAAGATACATTCATAGCCTGTTTGCTTCTAACTGCTAGGAATCTTGCCTGATGCAATCTTCTGATAAGGTTTGAAGTCGATTATACATATAATAAGGAAACTTAAGTTCCGGCCACTAAAGAACTTTATAATTATTTTCAAGCTCCATAATTTGATTGCAACGATCATTGTGCCTACCCTTTGTGTTATCTAACTTCGCTAGTCTTTTGTTTTCTGTGATCTAGTCCGTCATTAGCCCTTCAATGTTTCTTAAATACTCCTCGGAGTATAGTGCTATTTTATTAAGCTGCATAATTATCGCTAAGCATTTGCAACACGACAAAAAGGGGTACCTGGCCCTGCCCACACGGAAACGTGTTACCCTAATCTTTCGTAACGGCCAGACGGGCCTATAATGGTTATGAGTGTAATTGCACTTCCACGCGCGAAAGCCTCAAAAATTACCGCCCAACATTCCGCGTAATCACCGGTATTTGCACGGAATGCTACCGAATGGTGGTATTATGAGCATCTAATATATCAACGGATATAAAGTTACAGTGGGTGTTGTTAAACCACATTGATTGCACTTGTTAGTCAAAGCGCCAAGGGTTTAAAGGTTTCAATGGAGATAGAATTTCACATATTTGGTGTAAGACGACAGACGTAAAATATAAGTATGTTGGGTTTTCTCTTGTTTTGGGGCTCAGCATTTATTATTTTCCTTCAAGAACGTCAGCATGCCCGACCTTAAGAGTAACGTTTCATTAATGCAACATAAATTCTACAATATAATCGATAGGTTAAATGTTCGATTTCGCGGAACAACTGGCAAGGATTCGATCACGCTGGGCGAGGAAATGACCTGGCCCATATCAAACGTTAAAAAAATGAAAACCTTCGCGGAAAACTACGCCCCGACAAACTTAGTTGTGACAAAATATAAAACGCTCTCCTCCAAATATTAGCCCAGTCCGTCTAGCATGTCTCCGGCGGTACTGTGATATTTGACAACGTTATTGGACGGGTAATTGAATTTTGACAAGCTTTTATACTAATAGGAATCCCTTTATTGGGATTTTTTCGGGGCCGCATGAAATTTTCATAGCGGCGTAGTGGCGCACATTTTATACGGAAAATCGTTAGCGGGCCGCTATTATTCCAATTACGCTGTACTGGGTGCGGCTGTCATTGTGACCTTAAAGTAGAACATTTACAAAATCCTTACCATTATCGAGTTAATCATTTTGGTATTAACAGTTATAATCTTATAAAATTTTACGAATTATAAGTATCTTCCAACTTTGCATGTACCATCACGCCAGGTTCCTAACGGAATAGACAGAAGGCGCCCAGCACGAAAGGTATCTATTCTAACAAACCTGACGCGCTTCTTAAACAGTGTTTCCTTCCTTCATACATACGCGCCGGTTTCGGAAACTCTTCACTGAGAAAGTCAAGCCATCAGCTGTGATCTATATGATTTAGGTAGGAATGTCTTGGTCTCCTCCGCACCTGCAATCATCAACTATTGCATGACGATCCAGTGTTATTCGAAGAATGCGCTTTGGTAATCTGCCCTCAATTTGGAAATAAGAAATCTGTTCATGGGGAATCAGAAGCAGATGTATGAGTCGAATTTGTTAATTTACTCAATCTCGTAAAAAAATATAATCAGCTTTCCTGTTAGTTTTTAAGCAGCTAAGGCTTAAGCAATTGCTGCATAAAACCGAAGTTTCTTGTGTTATGGCTGAAGTTCTACGAAGCATAAAACAACTAACTTTGTGGGGATTTTAAGTGCAGCTGAATTGTTGATTGCTTTGTTTGCTCGAGTTGGTGTAACGCTGGCCGGTGAAGAATTATTTCACGCCAGAGTTATTAATGTTACCTGTACGCTGTAGAATGTGTTTATTTTCTATATAGCAACACTAAAATCAATGTGATACATACTCAAAAGCAAAACAAATTTGCAAGTACCATTTATTCCACTGTTTGTCAATCTATTTTGTTTCTTTTTTATATTATTATTAATAAAAGTTTGTTGACGTAACGAGGGAAAATATTATTTTTTGCCATTTTTCAACAACGTTTGAGGTAATTTGGACCATGATATGAACATTATATTATATAATTACATCCAAGTATTTTGTTATCGTTGCAGGAATCTTTTTTCGACGAATGACCTACGATTTCTGATTATCTCGGACCCTACTGCGCTGAGATTTAATCACTTTGAAATCATCTAAAAACTTAAACGAAGCTAATAATAAAAGAAATTAATATTGAACAATACACTCATAAAAAAACTGGAATTAATGTTTCTTTATATTATTACGCCATAAGTTAAATTTATTAATATTTGAAGCTTAGCACACTGTGTTACATTAACGCTATAGATACAGAAGTTCGTTGGTCGTCTTGAGCACTTTCAAGCTGTTCCTAGCCACAAGTGCTTGTAGGGTTACGGTAATGGCGCGGGTGATGTAGCAATTACTGTGGGTAGTCAATATGCGGTCTAACAAGAGTGTGACATCACCGTAACGTTGTGAGAAAACTTTGAGGAGCACTGGTTCAAATTTAATTTTCGCTGTTTGCAAATTTGTGTGGTATGTTAATCATTTGGATTGTAGAATTAGGACAATGTAAATTTATTTTTAATATATTTTGAACACTTACATTTAATAGGAGCTTGAATGTACTATATTTATTCAGGAAAATCGCTTAAAAATATTCAACAGCTTCAAATACACTTCAGGAAGTACTTCCGAAATATATCGAAAGCCTGTCAATCGCTCATCGCCCCAATATTTCGATTGGAACATGCGTTAATGATTCCAAAAAAGATCTAAAAGGCTCGATCAACCCCAATTTCCGCAGCGGTCTTGTAATTGACGTGCGGAGTTGTGAAGCTTTAATAAAAAAAAACCCAAGGCTATTTTCCTACCCACCCTTATGACAGGTATTTTTTGTAACAGGTAAATGTCATCGAGAGTGGCATTTCTAAATATTGCTTTTCATCGATCTACGGTTTGTGAATTAAAGTAATTTATAAATAAAGAGTCTATTTAAATTGCAGCAGTTATAGCTTAAAGGTCTGGGTTCAAATTTCGGCTTGCACCTCTGATTTTACTAAGTAAACTACTTTTTATAAATTCATTATTACTCGTTGTAACGGTAAGAAAAACATCTCCAGGAATCCTGCACGCCTCAAGATTGTTTAAAATAACCTTCTCTAGGTTTTGTGACGAGCAAATCTGTACTTGGCCAGGGTAGTAGACTATGGTTTTACATCTTCTTATAATGAGAGGAGACCCGTGACTAGCAGTGGAATAATACAAGGGAGAACCTTTTTAACAGATCCAAAATCGATGACGTCAATTGATACGACTTGCTAAATTAATTCTCAAGGGCTTCCTATAATATTTCAAAGGCAGTAAATGAAGAAGAGAATATTTAAGGAGAGCTACGTCCATATGTAGAACAGGAGAAGACCTGATTATAATGAAATCATTGTACAAAAAAATTGTCAATCTCCTGTGTTTTTCTGTCACGGATATTGGGAGCAATGTTGACCTTTCCCCATTCGCCTCTACCGAATTGTACAATCTGATCCACTTAGTAGAACTGTACGGGATTTCGGGGGCTTTCATTTCACACGACGCACATAGGTCACATTGCAACGTGCATTGTATATTTCACCGCGGGCCGAATTTCGTTTCGGCGAAACGTTGATCCAATTCGGCGACAATTGAATCGATACAAGTCATCTGTGATGCATCTCGCGTGTTTTTATTGAATGCGTTTTATTAACGTCAGAATAAAATTAAATAAAATAAAGTCAAGTGAAATTCGGAATACGTTTTGTTTGTCTGCCACGAATTTACCGATAAAAAGTTGAGGTGTATATACGATTTGTTGGTAGAAAATTTTGCGATAATATATGAGTACACAGTTCAGTCTTGAAAGCGGAATCAGAACACTTACAAACAAGTGGGTATGTTCTATCTATATTCTATCTATCCTTCACCAATTGTCTACAACTACGTGTGTTTAGGTAAACAATTGACATAACAAATAGAATATTCGAGGGGTCCGTCGATAAAAGTCGAGTGTAATAATCACTCGCGAACAACGCATCAGACATCCGCAGACACGTGCGGGAGACGGCGAGTCGGAAGTAAAAGAATAATACCGCAATCTTGCGCCCATATTTGGACGAGGCCCGCAATAATATTCAGCGGAGCGTTTCGGGGTAAGACAGGGCATGATTCATTACGACCTCGGCCGTCATCTTGACGTGACCGAGGCGAGGCCTCCGTGACGCGACGCCTGCGGCTCCATTGTTCCTTAATGAGAGCTGAATCTGTTTTGGGAAAGTTTTGCACCCTTTGTTTTTATAACTTACAAGGCCGACTTTTCTTTTCGCGTCGCGTTTCGAGCGATATTGTGTTAGGGACGCTGTCGGATGTGGAATTTTAATAATTATGCAGGATATTTATGTTTAAGTAGTCTATACATAATTATATTATTGATATTGTAATCCATATGTGGAGCTCTGAGAGTTCAACAGATTTTGCGTATTCAAATTGTTACGCCTTCCATTTTTATGGTAAATTGTCTTGGGTAGACCACTAACCCACATCTCCGTCAATCGACACTGGACGAGCGTGGCGGCGCGTGCTCGGAACCTACGAGTACCAGAATAGCGGCACCTGTATAAGGTAGTAGATCGAAAGAAGGTTGGCAGCCAACCTTAATAGAGGATGACGACTTCTGGTCAAGATCTATAGTATCTAGAAAACCAATGTTAACATTAATGCAATAATAAACACTCTTCGTAGACATACATATATGTACATATCTAGTCTTAATCCCGAGCTATATAAAGGATTCGGCCACCTTTTTCCGTATCCCTAGAACAGCACTATTATAATTGCTTCGCCTTGGAACAAAGTGTTCCGCCTCCCGCGCGCCCCAGCCCGATTTAATACCGCCGCACTAACGGACGAGAATCATTTCTTTTTAGGTGTTATTAAATCTGTGAAATTAGATCGTACATCAAATTATTTCAATTAAAGCAGGGTGTTTCGATGTGTTTAATTTCAATTAAGCCAACGTAAACATTTTCAGCGTTTCGTGGAAATCTCGCAGACTGTAATGAAGGTAACGGAATACAGAGTAACGGTAAATAATTTAAAGTTGAATGGGATCCTTTGCATTGTAAGATACTCGTAAGATCAATTTCCTAATGTGGGCAGGACGTCATCCTCTGATCGTACAACAAAGGTGACAGATAAGTCTGGTCGATATGTTGTCATTAAAATTGTAAATTGTAAATTTATGGTCTTTTTAATATTTCGCTATTTGCAGGTTGCCATGAAACTTATACATTTGAGAAACCTATTGATTACATAATGTGTTAATCTAAGAATGCGCTTGGAAACATTTTATTGTTGTTGAAATAAGTTTTTTAAGCATTTTAGGAAAAGCTTTCCAACCAATCGTTTCTCATCATTTTCAGTCCTTTGTTTACTATTTTTTCATGTAATATACAAAAAATATGCAAAACACACAATCTCATCTAAAATTCGAAATCCGAACGAATTTCTCCAACGCTCAGCCGCGGTACAAAATAGATAAAATTTTATCGTCGCGATAAATGTTGAAATTCCTTCACTTAGACACGTTTTAACGTGTTTCAAATTATAATTTTAATTCCATTATGTGATGGAGCTTTAAAGGTGAAAGCGTAAAACTAGATGAGGCTGGAATAAATGCGGAATATGCTTCCGCAACCGCAACTCAGATGCAAGTGCGGTTTGTGACGTCAGAGCTCTCAATCCCGACGGCCGTGCGCGGGAAATTCGCGTAATAAAATGGTGTTGTCGGACAGAATTTCAAATTGATCCTCCCCACGATTCCTTCGACCCGTTCGTCCCGACGTAACTCCGTTTAAAACGTATTTGTGAAGCTAGCCAATGCTCAGCTAATATACGAACAAATGCAGAATGCACTTGCTCTACCGCTACTGAAATTCAAACGCATTCCGTGACGTCAACAGCGTTCGCTCCCCGGATTCGTTTAAGAGAAATCTGCGGGTTGATTTTGTTTCACTATTAGCAAACATTTTAGATATATTGTTCTCATTAAACTGTGTAATTATCATGCATTTACTTTGATCCCACGTTATATTTGCAAAGTTTATTTGTATTATGCATATGTAACAGCAATAAGTTCGATGATAGTTTTGCTGACGGATTTTCTATTCAAATATAGAAAAAAATCAATTCTTTTTCTCTTTTCAAAATCAAAAATGTTCTCCGATCAAGCGAAATATGTACATATCTGTATTCTCCTTCCAGTAACGCAGGATCAAGACTGTTAACTCCACTTACATGCGCAACTTACCTCGTGCTTTACTGAAGTTTTTTTCCGCAATTTACATATCCGTGTTGATATTGAAAAAATCCCCGTTCCCCGGTGAAAGCTGAAAATATATTTGAGAAATATCCTTTTCCTTATCTAGTAAATCACATAAACGTGCCATATTTCCACACTCGGCTGTTATTGCACGTACATTACGGCGAACATCATACGCGGGGTTGAAGAAATCACGCGCCGAAGGCTGCAGGTCACGTCGCGTTCGACTATTCGCAAACACCCCACACTCATAGGAATGCATTAAAATACATTTTAAAAAAATGCAGTTTTGTAATTTTTATATCAGCAAAAAATTCAATTTTTTTTTTTATATAATATAAAAGTAGCAGAGGAGCATGCAGTCCACCTAAGTAAGTGGCTACTGCCGCCCATGGACATTTGTAATCGACCCCAGATAAGATTAGATTCCTATCTCAGGTCGACCAC
>DWQT01004664.1:0-11027 GCA_018244895.1 Myscelus amystis hages
AAATGAGTTTTATGTGGAAAATTCCGTATAAGTGTAAAAAGTACAGACATTAATGTCTGACACTTATGTCACAATTTATGTCGTAGTCTGAACGTACCATAAAGGCGAATGTTGGTAGGTTTAGTCTATGGACGCCCAAGTTAGGCCCTATTATGGAAGATATGGAAGCCAGTGTGGTCTAGTATGTACTGTTGTTTGTGATAAAAGTACTATCTAGTCTTATATAGTACTAGTTCTACAGATCTACTGTGAATTTTGAGAAGCGAGCGAGAGATATGAAAGTTCCCGAGAACTTGTAGGTATTACGCATTTCCATGAAAATTCCTTTCTTAATTTAAATTTGTTATTTTATTACGATATAGGTTATTGATGAAACTAAACTCACGTTTATACGGATGCGATATTTCAATACATTGTTTGGATAGGTATATCGTAATACAAATGTAAAATCCTGGCCTTCCGCAAGGCACGGTGATATAACGAACTACGCTACACGATCGTGGGAACCAGTGGTAGTCGGCGTGCTTCGAACGCTCGGCAAATGCTCAAAATTACTCATTCCAATTACAAAAATGCCACATAGCCGAGCTGTCGTGTACTAGCTAATGTTTGTAGCATGCGATATTTCTCTCTATCCACTGCAATGCGATGTGCGTAATTTTTATTTTATACCTTTTGTCATTCCGTTTATTATTGCATGTCTCCGTATACCAGTATAGCGTTAGCTAAGCGCAAATGCCGCCTGTGATTGTCATTTCGCTTGCGTTTTATATACCTACCCTCATTTGTCTTCGACTCCATCGCATACTGTCTTGCCTGGCTCATGGTCCTCTTTAAGTGTCTGCTCCTACGTTCTAACAAATATGTATCTCAAATGTAAATGAAAGTAGTTGAAAATCGTTTAGATACCCGTAAATACCAAATAATGGTCATTTAATATTTTCATGTGTGTAATCTCTTGTGTACTTAATAGCTAAAATTTAATTCTCGTCTCATATCAATGAGGTTTTTATATTGCAGTGAAGACTTTTAATTCAACTCATTATGAATAATTAAGTTTATCGTTTTTAAGAATGGTAGTGAATCTTTGCACAATTACACTTGGTTAGGTAACGAATGTTGTATTTAATAAAATTAGTATACAATTATATGCAATTACATATAATAACCTTTGGAAAATTATAAATTTAATGCGTTCGTAATTTAAATGTTTGGCATCACCTGTAATATATAGAAGTGAATTCTAGAAAGTTCTATATCGAAATTTCTCATGTCGCTTATTTTCCAGTTCACACAATTCCCTTTTCCCGCTCGGCACGCGAATGTCATTCGTTCGCCATAAGTATTGTTCAAAGTCGTCAAGGATAATTGTCGTTTCAAGTGGCATTATTGTCGTGTACAGCTATTTATCTTTGTAGTACGCGTTAGAGTGGTCGATTATGTAAACCTCACTGTTACATAGAATCATTAATACACGAACGGTTTGAGAATAGCTCCGTTACATTGGAGTTTATTTTTGGAACAAAAAAGTATTTTCATACTATTACATAGCAGAATCGTTATGCTTCTGTGCACTCGTATATAGAGGACGCGATTCGAACTCAATACCCGGACTGACTCTAAAATACAAAGACAATGTCAAAGAGAAAGACGAAGACAAGACATTTGCACAAATATGGGAAAATTTGAAGACACCCGTCTTCAAAAGTCGAAATATGTTCATACTATATTTTGACTTTTGACGCGTACAAATTAAGGCGGTAGGGTTATAATTATAACAATTATTTATTATTGCATAACCATTTTACTAAAATTAGCTTATATTTCAATAGGATATTTAAAAGTCACTACTACTCCACAACTATAAGCGCTCGACGGCAACGGTGATAATGTAAAAAAAAAATCGAACAATGCCAATTGAATGTAATTCAGAATGCTCCCAAGGTGCGGATCAATTTTGCTTCCATTCGCATAATACATAGCCCGTAACACATAGCGTATCTCGCTGGCAACTCTGAAGTGTATTTTTAATGAAGCCACTCTTTATGCGATATCATGACTCGACCCGCTTTCGTCTCGACCGAGGCGTTTGCAATGCATTCGTTTTTTTTCCCCCGTTTATTTAACACCCGTTCTGCGTACGAGGATGTGATTGTAATATAACGGTTACGAAACATGCATTATATTATTATTCTTTTTTTCATATTCAATTTCAATATTTATGTATTTGTGACTTTTCGTTACGTAATGCACGCATATCAATGTTAGATTAGATGCATGTCAATGTTATTTTTACATAGGATTCGTGATAATTGTTAATTACGAAGTTATTCCTATTGTATATATTTATTGTAGATTATAGACTCTCTCTTCTTCTCTTTCTCTCTCTCTTCTCCCGCCCTCTCTCTTGTCTCTATTTTTCTCTAGTACCGAATGAGCCCTCTCGCGATTCGTTTGAAAAAACTCCTCCAACTCTTCTTAAATCAATCTCACTGGGAGTAGACCTGGTCCAACAGTGGACCAATAAGAGGGTCGGAAAATATATCACTATTAAGTAAGTCAATGCTAGTTGTATAATGTGGATATGTTCGACCTGAGATAGGAATCTTAATCTTATCTGGGGTCGATTACAAAATGTCCATGGGCGACAGTGGCCACTTACCATCGGGTGGACTGCATGCTCGTCTGCTACTTCCGTTCTATAAAATAAAAAAAATGTTCTCTTTGCAGTGACCACGAGGGCGGCAACGTATCAGCGCACACAACCCACTTGGTCGGCTCGGCTCTGAGCGACCCGTACCTCTCCTTCGCCGCGGGACTGAACGGTCTCGCCGGGCCGCTGCACGGCCTCGCCAACCAGGAGGTAAAGTCGACTCCTTACCTCTTACAGTACCTTACCTTGCATTATATCACCCGACCTTACATTACATCACCTTACCTTATATTACATTACCTTATTTTACCTTAAATTACATCACCTTACCTTACATTACATCACCTTACCTTATATTACATTACCTTATCTTACATTACATCACCTTACCTTATATTACATTACCTTATCTTACATTACATTACCTCGCCTTATTTTACATTACCTTATCTTACATTACATTACCTTACCTTATATTACATAGCTTAAACCGTTAATAAATAATCTACTAACGTATCCAGTCAGAGTACCCCAAATGATGTTTTAATTTATATTTAGCAAAATATTTGTGATCTAACGTTAGTCTAATCTCATCTGGGGTCGATTACGAATGTCCATGGGCGGCAGTAGCCACTTACCATGGGGTGGACTGCGTGCTCGTCTCCTACTTCCATATTATAAAAAAAAGCTCTATCCCCTTTTGTATTTGATAGCTGGTGTCAGGTGTAGGCGCTGCGATAAGTGAATTTAACATCTAGTGATATTCTAGTTGTTTAGAATTCACATTATGCTAAAGCTGAAGATGATTGAGCTAACCCAAACATTTCAGTATTTCTTGTATCATCATTTAAGACGAAAGGAGACCAGAATCTGTTTGTTGAATACAAAATTAAACGATCAGGGTCTTGGCTATTCTACAATTATAGATGTTCAAATAAGAGATGGAATGTTAATTGAAAATATTTCCGTTCAGGTGTTGATCTGGCTCGAGAAGCTGCGCAAGCAGGTAGGCGACAACTTCACCGAGGACGGCCTCAAGGAGTTCATCTGGAAGACGCTCAAGTCGGGCCAGGTCGTGCCGGGCTACGGCCATGCTGTGCTCAGGAAGACCGATCCTAGGTATGTTTTTATATGGATTGGTTTATTGATTTATATACATATAGATTGATTTATATGCGTATGGATTGATTTATATACTTATAGATTGGTTTATAGATTCATTGAATGCGTCTAGATTGAGTTATATGCGTATGGATTGATTTATATGCGTATGGATTGGTTTATTGATTCATACTCGTATAGATTGATTCATTTTTTTATATACATATAGAAGTAAACTACTTCGCCTGTCCACACTGGAATAGCATCGGCAAAAGTAATTTGTCCAGAACTCACTGGCATTTTGAAATGTCTGGTAAAAGATTGTCAATGTTTTGTTTGATACCTGGTAACTTACTATAGCGTTATCAATAAAAACCTTGGAAGTACAATTTGAAAAATATAAAGATCTAACATTTTATTTATCAAATTTTAATATTATCGTTAAATGATTACCACTGTGCGAACTCTACTTACAATTAAGGTTTAATATGTTCCATCATTGAAATCGTTTCTACTACTAAACAACATTGTCTCAATCTAACATGGCTTCGATAGATAGACATTGAAACTATTTTAATTAGTTTTTATAACACTGCATTTTATATGGTACCTTTATCGTGACTGTGCATGACAGATACACGTGTCAACGCGAGTTCGCGCTGAAGCATCTGCCGAACGACCCACTGTTCAAGCTGGTGGCGGCTGTGTACAAGGTGGTCCCGCCAATCCTCACCGAGCTCGGCAAGGTCAAGAACCCCTGGCCCAACGTGGACTCGCACTCTGGTGTGCTCTTGCAGGTCTGTTGTTACAATCAAACTCATTTTTTTTTCATTATAAAGTATATACAGGTGGTAGAACCCTCGGTGGTTCGACTCCGGCGGCACCACCGCCAGACCTATTTCTGTATTATAACAGCAATGTTAACCGCTGCTGTTCTGGTTTGAAGGGTGTAGTAAGGGAGACATACTTTTTCGAGGCATTCCAGCTTAGTCCTCAGGGGTAGCGGCGCATCTGTGTTCGCCTTAAGATAGGAATCTAATATTATATGGGGTCGATTACAAATGTCCACGGGCGGCAGTAGCCACTTACTATCTGGTGGACTGCATGCTCGTCTTCTACTTCTGTATTATAAAAATATTGTAGCCTGTACGGTGAGCACGAACTTTACCAGAGTATCTAATGTAAAGGTATCGAGACTTCACTATGCATCTGACAGAATTGAGTGTCCGAACACATTAGTTGGATTTTCCTGCTCGCACATTTCACACAAAATACGGGGATGACATTTACATTACAAACTAGTTCCTTTTACTCACGATAGGGGCGCTGTAAAATGTTCAAATATTTCTTTGCCAGATACCGTACAAATACATTGTGGGTAGAGATTTGTGCTAGGCCCACTGATCGTTGAATTGATCATATCATGATATGTTCAACAATATCGGCAAATGCGACCATTCCGTCATATACAATAAAGGTCATTCTTTAGTCATCATACTTCGGCTTTGTGTCCTTTAGGCTGTAGTAGACCGGAAGAAAAAGCCGGGGAAACAAAAAACTCCCAGTACTTGTTTGTATAACAAATAAATAAAATTATTTCTGTTAAATGATTAACAAATTTATCTATCACCGCCAGAAATATGATTGAATGAATATTTTCCAATATATTTTTTTATTTATTGACACTGATTAGCAACAAACTTCAGACTGATGTTTCGAGACTGCAAACCGCTGCAACTTCATACTCTTACATTAAAAAAATGACGAATCTTAAAATTTCACTCTCATCAATTTTTCATAATGCGCCTAAAGACGTATAACTTCAAAAATATGATTAAGACCAGCCTAGTTTGCGTCTGTTTGTATGACTATCTCCTTCTGTATATGTAACCGATATGAAAAAATGTTCCTCCACAGTATTACGGCTTGAAGGAGATGAATTATTACACGGTGATGTTCGGTGTGTCTCGGGCTCTCGGCGTGCTGGCGCAGCTGATCTGGTCCCGCGCCCTCGGCTTCCCCATCGAGCGGCCCAAGTCCCTCAGCACCGCGCTGCTGATGAAGCAGGTCGGCAACTAAACGAACAGAGCTAGAGCCATCGAGACAGCACGACGAACGAAGCATGTGGGACTAATGAAGACAATAATTGACGGTTGCTATCCGAGAACACTGGACGTTACCAGGGAATACACTTATCGTTTTTACACCATTAACAACCATTAACAAACCGTTAACGGTTTTACACCATTGTTGCGTAGATTGTTATTTACTGTTGATATCCAAAACGGCGGTTCACATGAAGTTCTTTTAGTATCCACTAATACAAGGAAACCGGGACGCAAAGCATCCCTACTGAATATGTAAGGATTATCGAGACAATCCAAATAGGCTATGATTAGTGGTCGGTGAAATAATTGATGATACTATAGGAAAATAGCGATTATAGGATATGTTCTGTTAATAACACCGTACATGAACTTCGTTCGTCGCGTATTCAATTTGGATTATTTATTATTTTTCATTATGTGAATGTTATTATTGATTGATAATAGAGAAGACTTCAATCGACATAGCGTCGAAGAAACATCTGTTTATTTTTATTGCGGATATGGATTTCTAACTATTATTGTATTGTTGTGTATTACTTCCTGTCAAAAGTTTCTCTTATTTGTAAATGTGATTGATGGCTCGAACGCTAAAAGCAAACCTCAGTACAGATTGATTCACACATAACACCGATAGTCAATTTAAGAACATTACACATAAGCTCTTTTAAGGATGGTTTTTGTTTTCAAAATTGTTCATTTTTTTTCTAATTTATTTATCGTTTTGTAGTATTTAAGCGTAAGTGATGCATTTTTTTTGATCGCGTTGTTTTAATTTTATTATTGTATATTTTGTTGTTGAGTATAATATAATGATCGTTTTGTGTACTTACATCTGTGATGTTAATATTGCTTAATTTTATAGCATGTGCTATATTCTCCATTTTTGGAAATTGTATCAATCGATTCGGAACGGACATGTCGTAACGTGGATTGCTTTAAATGGAAATTGACTAAATAGGTGGTGTGATTCAACTGGTCCCTCGCTTAGCTTTCGTAGGATATTAATAGTGTTTTGGGTCGTAATAAAACATTACTGTAATGTAGCTGAGTAGGGAAATGCATGCCTGTGCGCAAGCATACCGCCGTAGACGAGTATGGAACTCAGGACATTCACAGCTGGAGTTAGTAAAATCTGCTTACTCAGTATTCTGTCTTTCTATATGTACTTAGCTTGAGTGTGCTCGCGTGAAGCGGACCCGTAGGTTCGTAGTGTAGGTCTTCATTATCGAAAACCATATTTTCCTCTTAAAATTTCTCTGCACGTCTTTACTAAAATATGCTTCTAGATTTACTGTAATTTAATTTTCAAGTTACCAAAGTATTGATGATAATTTATTTGAACACGCAAAAAGTTAATTTTGTTGATTTATGAGTTTTGGATAATAAGCCTGTTTATTTATACGTAGTACCAATTTTTAACCATTATTGTCAAGCCAGTTTAACAAGTAATCAATGAATAGTTGAATTCGTGCACGAATGTTTCTGAATGTTAGTTCTCAGCTGACATTAACCCCATTTTGATAAACATTTACGTAGTTTTCGATAAGGTTGTTCATGGATTTATTCGAAACTCATAAACTTGTATGGAAATGTATGAACGTTGCGCTTGGTGTGAGCGATCGAGTGACGATGCCACTTTGCGACGACGACGAATTGACAATACTAAAATAAATTGGTATGGTGTAGTACTTAATTGTGTTTTATTTAACGCACACCTATCCTAAATAGATAGGAATAAGCGAACGCGCGAAATACTTGATTTTGCCAATAATGACATTGACAGTCATAGACAATAGTTAATATTTTTGAATGGCTCTGATAATTATATCAAGGACTCCTATAATCCAGCCAAATTGTTCAATCGCTTGCATCTTATCTAACCGCACAGGTGTTCAAATTCAACCTAAATCTGTGTATTGAACTTACATATGCTATCGTTTCCACAGACGTATTGCTGGAATGTTTTTGATATGAAAGTGTGAGAGGCACTTAAGAAAATAAAACGATAGTTGTCACCACTGAAGCTTTGTCAAATTAATTAATTATTAAATTCATTATCAAATTGTCAAATTAATTATTAAATTAATGGAATTAGTAATTTTATTTTAATCATACCAGTCTCCAAAAGAAAACTACACAATAGATTTACTAACAGGTAATTGGGTAGGTGCGCGGTTTAGACTCACGGAGACTTTCCTTCAAATTATGTCCGTATCGTAAGGGAAATAATATACTCAATTCAATGGTATGATTCTCAGAGCACGGAGACGTAGTTTTAGAGATATTCTAAAATCATTTGATTAATTTAAGGTTATATGTAGTTACATTATACGGACATGTTTGTTACGATTTTGTGCATCTTTTCTTTATCCACCAATGGTGTGAAAAATTCTTCATGTAATTCACAAAATGAAGAATTCAGTGTGACATCGTATGCAGGTAATCGTTATTAGCTAGCTCACACTTGATACAATATTAATAAATTTCTTCGCAATGAGTAGCTGCTTTTTATATACATTTTGACAGATGCTAATGCAGATACATTTGTTGCTAATTTTCTCGCAATAGCTACGCTTGGGCTCGCCTTTCTCCCAAAGCTGTGGCGTATTGAATGACAAAATATCATTGCTATAAACAATAAAACCTATTGTTACTTACAATTTGACCGCAGTGCTTAAGAGAAGCTCAGCATGTCTATTGAAGAGATAATATAATGCGGATGCTGTATACAGTTGCACATTGCAGTATTGGCTAGAATATTCTATGAAACTAACTTTGCAATTACCAAGACGCTCAATGTGCTAGCAGATACAAATATTTTGGACAGTTGTCTTAAATCAAATGTTCCTGAAATCCATACTGTGACAAAAGAGTCATAGTGTAAAGCAGACAGAGAATTTAGTAGATACACTACAAATTTAACTTTTGACACAGACTATTTGGGGTCAGTGAGTCAACTCCAAATAATCTTTAGGATCTCCTTCCTCCATCCTTTAGGAGAGTAACTTACTCCATTGCAAATCCACGTTTAAATGTGATATGAAATGTTAACATTTGAACAGACATTTATATGCACAGCTGCAAGGCTATATGAGATTTTGGCAAAAGATACAGATGGTTTTTTTTATTTCAAATAATTTAGCATTCGACCAATACCTTGGCCAATGGAAAGTGATAATGTGCCCTAGGATGTATTTTTATACAAGTGAAAATTTTAGCTCATTACAATTGCATTGGCATAGAAAATGTACACTGCAAATAGAACAGGAGTATACCAAATTGTAAACGATTAATGATGCGTAATATTTATTTTATTTCATGCAACACTCAGATACATACATTTAGTGGACATAATATTACATTCGCATAGCCGATTGCTATATATGGAAACACTGAATCTGGCGACAATTGTTAGATGAAGTATCTTATAGCCTATAGAAAACATAAATACTCCAATTTGATTTCGTCATAAAACACCTTAAAAAAATACACAGTGGAAAAAGAAAAAGTATAGGAATAATATAATCATGTACGATTTGGTCGGAATCAGCTCTTTAGGTTGCAAGGAAATCCCAAATTGTGTTAGTATTGCAAATTATCGTAATTTTTTTTTATAGTGCTTATGTATGTCTCCAAAATGAGTATTTTCACAATGGATTTGCACAATAGTGTTTGAAAAATGAAATCTTCGATTAGTTTTGTATATTACCAGAAAGACAGTGATTACCATTTACCATAGCAAGTAGGAAAGTCATTCAAGAGCTGAGAGAAAATCGTAAACACACACACCTTATATATGTTTCTTTTTTTAAAAACATCCAAATTCTAAGTTAGGACAAGCTTAGAAATTAGGTTTTATTGATTTTTCTAGAACATCGAGTATAATAGTAGGTATATAATGATTATAGATATATATATATCTCTTTATAAAGTTCATTCTATAAGCTAAGTAAATATATACCAAATTTGACAATAATAATATGGTCTAATCATAGAAACTTGATTTGTCATTAAAATATATATATATATAAGAATAGGTAATTGGCAATTGGAGATATTTAATTGTAGCATAAAACATCCTTTATAAATATACAATATTATGATATCACAAAGACAATCATATCCGGACACCTTATATTATTATTATAGCTCTTATTACTAAACACATACAATTTACAAAAAGCTTTAAAAAATAGGTAAATATCATACTTTACCGTTAAAAGTAAAATAGTGAGCAAATTAACTGTCTCTCCTGGACATTGAGAAAATATATGTAGCATTATGCAAAAAGCTTTAAAAAAATAGGTAAATATCATACTTTACCATTAAAAAATACTGAGCAAATTAACTATCTCTCCTGGACATTGAATAAATTATATCCAATATTTGTTCAAAGTCGATTCTATTAAAAGTGGCAAAACCGTGGCCATTGATACTGAAACTTATCTCAGTTAGAATGTGTACAGTCACAAAAAATATACGGAGGTCATCAAGATATACACATCATAAACCTGGCAGGAATTACATTTATCATCAACTACAACGCAAACAGCTCGAGCGATTAATACTACTAACACATTAAGTGTAACACCGAACAATTAATTATACTTCTATGACATTTGCCTTCTAAATCTAATTCTCGTCTAATACTCTTTTAAGTATATTATCGACGGCAATATAAGATAGTTCCATTAATATTATCCAACATTTGAGAGTTGGTTACTACTATGTATTACCCTAACATGATATAAATAAAGATATGTTAATTCAAAAACATTCTACTGGATTCGATAAACACCTAATTTACACGATTACTATTTCTTTTCTACATTATCTGAATGTAAATAAAGAAAAATTGACCTTAGATGGCGCTAGTTCTATGTATCTTTCAAAGACATTGTCGTTTTGAAGTGTTTCAAAACCTACTAATTCAACACCGATTATGAAAAGGTGAAGAAGGTTGTATATGGACCAGAAAGGAATATGTACCAATTACATATAACATATAGATATTCTAATATATCTATGTATTTCGTCAATATGTCTGACCATATACATAATGAAGAGACTGTTTATTGAACCATAGTAATATTTGGCAACATCATTTATATTGAGTGAATTGATTATTTCTAAGAGATATCCAACTTCGTATCAAATACAATCCC
>DWQT01004665.1:0-11027 GCA_018244895.1 Myscelus amystis hages
CTACTTAAAAGTGCACTGGACGCAAATAAACAAAATGGAACCTAAAACGTTAACAGAAATTGGCTGTTTGAAGATATCAGCAAAGAATAATGAAGGAAGATATACATAACTAAATGTATATAATGCACTACGAGTTATATTGGAGATAATTAATTGACGCTTAATGTGTAAATAAAACCTGAAAACGATATTTTTCGTGGTATACACACATTTAAGACTAAAACATTTTTAGGACAGTTATTTCGGTGATTTAGAAATTTGGAATATCTGTGTTGTAACTTGAATGACAATAAATTTACAAATTTATAACATAGGTTGCGATGTAAGGAAAATAATAAATAAAAATAAAAAAATATGTGGGTACTTACTTCGTAGAATAAATCAATAGCCCAAAGAAACATTTCAAATAGAAACATATCAAATAACACACGATTGCACATAACGAAAAAAAACAACAAACTGAAATCGGGTACGAAAGGTTTCTTTAAAAATAAGATGTGGTGCGGCGGGTTATCTTTTTCGTGTTATATTAAAAAAAATGTTTAAACGTCCGCCACTTTATATGTAAATATAATTTAAACGTGCCGAATGCGTAACACACATTATAATGTGTTTGATGTACATTACGTACTGTTGGTAGAATTGAAATGGCGATAAACAAGGAATGTAAGCGTATTTTGATTTCATAACATCGGTTTTCCTGAAATCATTTTGCGAATGATTCCGCCACTAATCTGATACGAAAATAAATTAGGTTGTTTAGCATTAATGTACGCGGAAAGAATCAGATTTCAAGCCGTACTATTGGTCTTATGTTTCCTAAAACTATTACTTTCTATAAAACGAGGTAATTACGACTGTATTTTGGGAATACCACTGCGGACGGCTGGGTTTAAATTGAAACTAATGGAGTCCTGTAGATTCCTATAGTCCTATAGATAGTATATTTCGACAATAAAAAACGATAATAAATATTTAAACTTTTGTTTTATTTGTTAGAACCCTTTCAGCTCATTGTCCTATTAACCTATTAACAAAATCTGTAACTGAAAAATCTGTTCATTAAATTACACTCTCCACTGTATCGTTAAAATGCAGCAAAATCCACAGCACAGTATTATATTGTAAAAATAAAAGTAAAAGGAATCTATAAAATTTGCAAATACTCGAGGTCAGTACCTACTCATCTACACGTGTAATCAGATCAATAAGTGCAGTCGCAATCATTAAATGTGGTGCACACACAAGGACAATTACAGCATTAAGGGCATTATATGCAAAAATCTGATTACACAGTCGCGCTTAATACTTTAAAACAGTTATAATTGTAACTCGTCTCAAATATAATTTATGAAGGAAAATACAGTTTTTCAAACCTAGTTAAATAGCGGCTTAGTTCAATACTTATGAATTTTACTACATACTGCTATTTTCAATTAAAAAAATATATTGTTACGGAAAAATGTTTAACATTATATAAAAACTTAAATAGCGACATCTTAAGTAGCGACGGGTTTTATAATAACATAACCCTCATTTCGCATATGCACCGTAATCATTTCGTCGATTCCATTATACTGTAACTGGTTCGCGACCCATTTTCAGGTTATTGTGGCAATCATATATCACCTAGTTGAATGTGTTAGAAACTGCCTGTCCATGATCAAATTTCATACAATAATGAACGCACGGCATACGCACAATATTCCATAATAATATACATATTAACATATGTAGTTCAGTACAGATACTCGTAGATGCAAGTTTGTTTATTTACAAATTGATATCAGTGTTTAGTTTTGTTCCGATTCCATATAATTTGAAGATATCATAGTTCTATATACAAGGTTCTTACAAATAGTAACGACATTCAAGGGAGAATGATAGTTATATTTAAGTCGAATTAACTCATGTATTTTCCTGCATACCTGTATTTAGTAGGCCCCTTTAACAACGTATCCAGTAATTTAATGCATAATAACAGAACTGTTAAATAAATACAACAAACAAATGATTGGAATAATATCAGGAGTAACCACAATTCGGCTGAAAATTATACGTGCATGAAAATGATAATAGCACGTTTGCGGTCGACAGGTCATCGGGATTGAATATCTGAGGCGCATATAAAAATAACACGAGATCAAGAGCACAAGAGCAAACTAATCTATTGTCTTAAACTGCTTTTAGTCAAAGCCGTAAAAAGAATTCCACTTCGGAAAAGTTTGCCAAGAAACATACGTTAAAAAATTAAATCTTTGAGTTTATTGGTACTGCTACAAACGGTGAATTAATAAAGTTTTGAATGACCGGCCAAAATTATTTAGGCAGGATATATTGTAATCTAGGCAGCAACACTTAGTTGTCTTCATCGAAATAATATCTAGAAGAAACCGCTCAGTAGCGATAAGATCACCTAATTGATCTGCTTCAAATATGTACCTAAGTCTTGTTTATTTGTGGTGCTATAGTATAATGACAGTCATTTTGAACTGAGGCCAATGTTAGAAAGACTACAGTCTAAATTTCGATCGGGATGCAGTCTGCAATAAAATTTTCATGTTAGATTCTAAGCGTATCCGCCCGACACTTTTATTGAAATACGAAAAAGTATTAAAATTGCTCCGGAAAATTCTCGGTTGTTATCGTTAAATAACTGAATGTAGCGTAACATCTACCAATCTTTGACCTACATCTTTAGTATCGCCTCTTTTAACCGTTCTTGACGCATTGCGAATGCCGAACGCCAAAATGTTTTACGTCGTCCGAACTGCAATGCACCGAAAGTATTCTAGTTAGTTTTAATAGCATCTCGCAGTGGGTGAAAACCCGTACCCAGTAGCGGGACATTAAAACTATTAGTGATCCGGAACCCAAATCTTTCGAGCGGCAGGCTGAAAAGTCACAAGTACATTACTATGTGCTCCTTTAGTACATTATGTAACTATTATTTATGTAACAGATGCAACCACCATAATAGACAGCGTAATTATACATTGTGGGAAATGAAACTACTGTTCAAAGCAAATGTGCATATGACTTTTTCTAAGCATCCGTGACCATATTAAAACGCGTCTAGACCTCTCTTCGGGTAGTTCACGGTCTCATGTCACGCTAAAGTGTAGTAAAAACAGAGCCAGCTCTTGAGCGAAATCATTACATTTGTAACTGTTTCACGGTTCTGTTGCATCTGGTAAGAGGTAGAGCTTTCAATTAAGGTCATTCTACTGGACTCTCAGCCCTACTTTAAAATTAATTCGGTTTGCTGAATCTTTCCCGGCAAGTCCTAATTAAGAAAAACATTTTTTCTTTTATTTCATTTCAAATTTAATTAGTGGACTGCGGAATTTAATTTAATTAGTGGCGGCTAAACCAACTTTATTTAATATAGGCTTACACAAAGTAACGTCAAGGATTAATTATGGTGTACATTATTAGGGCATATTTGTTAATACATTTAAAAAAAAGTTCAGTCAAATTAGATTTCTTTTGCACCACTCAATGGCTTAAATATTGCTAGTAAGCGTATAGGTATATAGGTATATTCATAACTGGATTTTGCCAAACATGCCAACATCTAGCAGAATTACGAATGTACTGATAATCTATTCTAAAGGTATTTCTATCGCATCTTAATCTTATGTTATAATATTGATTTTATTTAATGGATTTTTATGTATATAATAACAACTTACTGAGTTCCGTTGTTATTTTGTTTAGTGTATATAAATAAACATTGGGGATAAAAGTGTACCATAACCGTACGATTTTATTTATTTCCAACACTATTTATAACATCAAAGGAAGCCTCAACGCATAAACATTCTAAATTTACTAGAATTACAAGTATACTGTCCGATAAGTCTGTCGTCGCACTATAAACTATTAAAGAAATAACCGTTTTAAAAGTTAAAACAATTCCCTGAAGAAATATATAACGGATACAGTTAGCGTGGTTTCCGGTTTATGAAGTGTCGTCTCTTGCGGTGTCTTTAAAATTAATTAAAATCTTCTAAACTTTATCTTACTGAGACGGTAAAGATGTGTTTGTAAAGCTACATACATAGGAATATATAAAGAAAACAATGGATAGATCATGACTGGCGTATTCTTCACTCCGTCATGCTCCGCTTGCCTCCCCACAGCCGCTCCATCTTTATTTTATCGCTCCAACGTACCACTTCCGCCGATTATTTCAGCTACCAACGAACTGAGTGACTGTTGACCCTACCAACTTGATCAAGCACTGTGAAATTCTCACCGGATCGAACTTGACCGCAACGGAAGATGATTAATGCGTTTTCCCGAAACGAACGTTGAATCGCCTTTTGTTAAACTTTATTTCCCAACCTACTTTGCAAACCAACTTAACCGACAAATCTCTCTGCGAAATGGCAACTAAAACTGTGTTTTGTGACTTTATTTCGAAATTTTGCAGTTTTTTTAAACTGCATGTAAAACATATTATATGAATACGTGCTTAGGTTAATCTTAATAGGTAGGTACATTATATTTTCAATAAGTTTTACACATTGGAAATAAATGTTTTCTAAGATTTAGCAAGTTGAATTAAACATTTTAAATATCAAGTAAATCCTTACATAACCTTACCAAATATTACCCAACTTGTAATTTTTTAGCTTACCTGCGAAAAATACGGCGGTAATACTGCCCTCTGGTCATCTAATCGGGAACATTGTACTCGTTCAAGCAACTCGAACAATTCGTGCTGAGCACGAGCGCCCCCTGTAGCGCTCCATGGCGCCGCCACGTGCTGCCGCCTGTCGGACAATGAAAGAACTTTTTATTCGTCAATGTGTTAGTTCGGCAAATAAACTACAGATGGCGCTATGTACAAATTGGTTGTAATTATTGAATTTCGAAAAATCACGAATAATAAAACAGAAGTTTGTGCTTATTTTTATTTGATTATAAATTGTGTATATCAGTTAACCAGCTAAGGGCTGGTACATAATCAATACGAGACTTAATTGTAAGACATATTGTTAAGTTCGATGTCAATTTATCAACGTCCAGATATTTTTATGCAAACCTTTCAAGAAAGGCTGGTTTATATCAATACAAATAGATGTACAATAATAACCTAACAATGAGCTTCGTTATTCTGAATACTATGGTTAGTGCGCTCCTTTATTTTGATTGACAGATAGAAGTTTTTCATGACCAGGTAGGTGGGTTGTTTGATTGTATATAAATATAATGAAGGTAGATAATTAATTAAAATATATGTCAGACCAGAACTATAAACAGATAATTTCAAACAAATAAATTATAACAAGTTCGTAACTCAGAACATTAAATCGTTGAATATTTACTGACATGAGTGAGGAGAAAAAAAAAATATGTAATTATTTTCTTAATATCATTACTGCCTAGATACTATTTTTTTGCGAAGATTTTAACATAAGCTATATTTCATTGTTACCTAGCTTTTCAAGCATTGACGGGTATAATAAAATTTCCACTAAGATCTTTAAATAATATTAAATTACTGTAGGTTTTATACATACAATGTTTTAATAATTTCTTTAAATTCCTTCAGAATCAAAGTATATAATATACATAATATATGCAGCTGATAAAGGTTCAATAAAATTTAACCTTACCTACAGACTTACCTACTAAGTATTAAGACTTTAAGAGTATTAAGAATTTTTAGTACCAAGTTTAATAATACAAATCTACATAAAATTCGTGCACTAACTCAAACTAAACGGACACCTACTTAATATTGAATTACGCCCTAATTGAGATCATTTATATCCACGCGCCAGATGTTAAATATTCAGAATAACAAAAGCTTAAACAAACGGCTAAAATATATCTTTCGAGAGAACCGGTTGGCGGTCGTTTGTATTAAAAAGTTTAAACAACGCGACAACCCCATCTGTTGAGCACTACAAGAACTTCAGCGAGTGTGAATTATTACGTGTAGATAATGGTTCCAGTCCGTGATTTATTGGTCAATTAAGTGACCATTCACTGATCCCTCACGTTCCCCCACTCGACGTTGTGTCCGAATTTAATGGTTTTCCAAATTAAATCACCCTATTTCAATAGTTGCAAACCGGTCCCCACAAGTTAATCAAAAATTGTTTGTTTTTCGGCTAAGTCTAATATGCACGTGATACAATCATACCGTTGAAGGGAATTGGTAACACCATTGTTAACGTACATGTAATTCAATGGCAGATGTAGCTCTAATATAATTAATGTTTACTTTTGATTACGCTGTTCATTATGATCCGTTTGAAATCATGTAACAAGTATGAAATATACATAGATTGTGCCGTGGTTGATTAAAAATAAATAGTACCAGGACAAAACTATTTAATATGTAGTAGCACCATGTTTCATTTGTGTAGAAAAATCAAAAAGTGCATAATGACGTCACACAAGTATTAGAATCATAACTATCCACCGTCTATTTGTTCCCAAGTTAAGCACGGGACGCCGGGACTCAGGATGAGAAGTTACAGGTATAGGTAACATAGGCATTGCATCATTGCAAACCATACATGCCTTAAAAAACATTATAACATGTTTACTCAATTTCACGCTAAGCCGTTAAGTAAGTGATATCCTAAATTTATTTTAGCTTAACTTTACAAAACACTTCATCATAAAATAAGAGTAACGAGAATGGCGGACTCAAATGATTATTAAAATGAATTTTTAAAGAACAATACCAAAAACATATTATTTGTAAAATTACTTTATACATAGATATGTATGTATAAAGTTCACGCCAATGCAACTGACATGAACAACTGAATATTTAACTCACGCCTTTTTGCTTGCTGGCGGTCATTTGCAGAGACCCCGAATTGCGTACAGTTCAGACCATAAATATTAAAATATACCCTTTGAAGTTTAATCATGTTCCGGATAAAGCATGATGTTCTCAACTTTTGATGTTTCCGAAAGGAAATTCTGTATATGAATAAATGAACTCTCATTCGCTGGTGCAGTCTGTTTGAGGTGGAGTGGTTTTAGCTTTGTACTTCAAAGTTTATGTTAAAAAGGTTGGCCTATTTGGTAGCAGTACTCAACAGCGTAGTGTAGTTTAATACCTTTCTTAGCTCGGGAGAGGTTCAAATAGCTAAATTACACAGTACATTCCATAAGCTTTCTCACGAGATTGTCCAACTATTGATAGATTGATAGAATCCGCACCTTTAAATGAATGGTTTTTTTTATAAAATATAATAAAATAAATTTCACTATACGTTCTTAGGTCTATAATAAATGAGCATGTTGCTCATTTATTAGAAGAACTAAGAAGTATTTGTTAATACTTCTTAAGAAGTCAATATACATACCTAAATTAAGTATTGATATAATTTCATTCTCATGTTACAACCAAGTTATTAATCAATGTAATTGCCCCGTGGGTTACAAATAAAATGTGATAACAACTGACCCAGACCGTGAAATACCAATAATTTGTCACTGTTGTAATAGCAGTCGAAGTAATTACGCTTCCGTTTAAATACATCTGGTGCCTTATTAAACTTGCTCTGAGAATAATTGTGTCCCCGAAACAATTTCAGTGCCATATGATGTGTAAAAAGCATATTTCTTTTGTTTTATCAAA
Source organism: Myscelus amystis hages (assembly GCA_018244895.1). NCBI lineage: Eukaryota > Metazoa > Arthropoda > Insecta > Lepidoptera > Hesperiidae > Myscelus > Myscelus amystis. The sequence goes on from DWQT01004665.1 coordinate 7,619, forward strand.
AAGACGGTCGACGAATGTTTCCAAAGCATAAACCGAATTGTCTACTAATGTATTATGACTAAATCAACGTTGCATTTGACAATAACCTTTCTTTTAAAATTAGAAACGGGTGGACAAGACGCATTAATAACAATAATGTGTATACTTGTAAAAAACTGTCTGTTTTATTCTTAGTATTTTGGCAAACAGCGTTGCCTATTACATCATCGACATGAACGATATTATTGTAGTAGGAGCTGTCGGACACATCTCTCGTCAAAATGAGTTAATGACGTAGGTATTTGTCACGCTGGCCACGAGTGGTTGTTCGACTTTAAACGTCGTAGAGAATATTAGAATCTTCGAAAACATACATAACATATTATTCGTTGAATCATAGGGATTTGAATCCCAGAAGTCCGCAGTCAGAGGCTGAAGTGTAAACCACGATTGTTAGTACTTCATCCATATATTTTATTATTAGTATTACTTGCACATCACGCTCCAACGGCGTAGACAGAAAACACCGAGTGTAAAATATCTTTGCATGGATGACCTCCTAAGTTCATCATACTCTGCATACATAACCACCAGATTCAGCGACTATTGACTACTTTAAATAGCTAAAACAGGTATAGAAGTCAATGATTTGGTCGTCTTATATCAAAATACCCTTTTCAATAGCGAACTCTGAAAGACATTTGATTTTCCAGTTTTGACTAATTTCCATTTCTATGTTTAACTTTTTCAATTAGGGAGCGGAACGGTTTTATCAGTTCTATCAACAAATTAACTTCGGGTCCCTGAAACTTTTAAACACAGCCTCCTTCAATCAAAGGGCAAGCTTGTTGATTTAAAAGACATAACATTTTAACTTATTTAGCCCACTTCGCAGTAAATGACTTTTATAGATCGGTGTGTAGTCCTTTATTATATTTAGAATTCATTAAGGAACTTATTTTGTATTGTCTGGGTAATCTACGCACGTCGAATTGAAAGGGAACTTGAAAAGCGGCAACGACTTAAATTCTACTTAAGACTGCATCACAATTTCATTTTGCTATTGAGCCTCATCCACCATTGTCTAATTGTAGATAAATTCACAAGTAATTTGTTTTGATATTGTTTTTGATATTTTTCTGGTTCATGGGCTTGGCGACTGTTCTATTGGCTAGAATTAACATTTGTTTACAGATTTTTGATTTAGTTTCATATTATTTATCAACAGAGTTCTATTCCTGCTTACGTCACTCCGTGATACATTTGCCTCAATTTCAATCGATTTACTTCATTTATAACGGAAGGTGTAGGTGAAGTCTAAATGATTTGCTATTTTGAATACAATTGTTTTATCTTCCCACGCTCAGCACGGTCTCCCACATCGACCCTTCGATATGTTTGCATCGCTATGATTATACTCCAACATGTGGTTCTGAAATAAATCTATTAAATATTTTACGATTAGTCTCACTAAGCGTGCGTATGAAAATAGTATGTACTAGCTGTCATTCATTATACATACCGGTAACTACCTTATTTGTGTTTTATTTAAAGATCGTTTATTCCTTTATTTTTTAAATACGAAATATTTAATAACTCGATTTTTTTTTTATTATAGATACGCATACATGATCTGTAAAATTGTACGATGTGGAAGAGAGTTAAGTACGTCATAAAACGTTATAGCTAAATTTTTTCTAACGGAAGCAAATTTGTCCGCTTAAAAAGCTCATTATTCAAGCTTCGTAGCTGTGACATGTACATCGTAAAACGTGTGACAAGCGAAGATTAAGCCTTGGTTCTGTGTCTTCCCGCATTTTCAAGGAGATTTTTATACTTTTCGTAGCAGTTATTTAACACTGATCGACTTATAGTGATTAAAATACGTTCCATAAAGGAAATATCGTCACCGTTAACTTCACCAATCCATTGGAATTGTTTACACCCACGTCAAATGTAATAGAGCGGAGCTTTATGAGTTCCGGCCAATTAATGATTTAACACACCGCGCGGAAACTTATATAACCAAAGTATCAAACTACAAGATTCCCTGAGATTTATGTAATACATAGTTATACAGCGTCCTAAGTTGACGATCTCGTTACTAGATTTGATGTCGGACGCACTCACAGCGCGTTACCGACACCAACACGCGTTGTTAACGAGTGTAAATAGTGATCGATTATCTTAGATAACTCCATTGCGTAAAGTACAGAATTATACCTGACTAAGACTCTTGGTATAGTGGTAGAACCAACCTGTTAAAACGGAGGTTGTGAGTTCGATTCCCAACGAGGACAATTTTTTGTGTTGTAAGCACATTGTTTTCTTCTGTTTGGGTGTAATTAAAGTATCTTTATTAGTACGATATACTACGTATATATATCAGCTATCCTGTTCCATAACACAGGCATTTAACTGCTCATTTGCACTATGTATGTGGAATTATCCGTACAAACAGGATATTTACATATACGTATGTATATTACACGGAGCTTATGGGGAAAATTCCCAACATCTAAGTAAAATTAATTAACTCTACTTAAGTCTGCCTATTTTAGCATAAGTTTTAGCCAGATAATTCAAAAGATGTAACACTTAAAGTGCCGTGTTTAATTAGTATCAATATATAAAAAGAAGCCTTAAACATTGTCGCTCTTTTGAAAAAACCGCTAATTATCTCTTCTTAAGTTGAATCATAAAACTCTCGAAAGCAAGTATAAAAGTTTTACATTGTCGTAAATCGTCCAAAATTCCTTCAGAAATTCTTTAATCTTATGCTAATTAATACACAACTCGACAAATACAAATTGAAATCTTGAAGCAAACAAGATTTATCGGCACTCGATTGCGATTGGAACACCATCCAATATATCTTAAAGCGACTAATTTAAAAATGATACCGAACCTTATTTCTGTTCTTACTATCTGGGATTTGATATATTGTCTTTTGTTTATTTCTGTATTTTTCATATCGAATCACGCAAGTGATATAGCGTCGTTATTACTCTTTTTCAATATCCATGAACGTATTTCAAATGTTTTAGAGTTTGTACTATGGTTAGGAATACCTATTGATTGAATACAATTTCAATTTCAAGAATACGTTAGTAAGATAATTCATTTCTACGTCTTACTCAATAGCTGAAATCAGTTTTTAGGCTGGATAAACATATCTTAAAAAGTGATTATATGAAAGTTGTAACATAATTTATACAAACATGGCAATTAGCTACTGTAAATCTTTAAGATGATAAAAGATACAAATAATGTAGTTTTATAAACAACTAGCTTTTGCCCGCGGCTTCGCGCGCGTCAAATCATTGCTTACTATATTTAATAATGGGTGTTATTATATCGCTCCTTGAATACAAAAGGGCCACAAATCGAAATCCATAAATTTTACAGGAGAGCCAAAACAAAATTTTGA
>DWQT01004666.1:0-11027 GCA_018244895.1 Myscelus amystis hages
GGTAGTATACAATTAATATTAAATCTTTATTATTTTTTACTTTTTAGTTTCGAAGTCGGTTTTTCATAACGTAGTTAATTTAATTTAAGTGGCAGGAAATTGAATTCGAAAATATTCTCAGTTCGCATTACTACCGCACCTAAGAGTACCCTGTATAACTATATACCTATAGTAAACAACCCGCGCGTCCCTAATGCAATGCCGTGCGCGCTGCCTGTGGACTGTAGACTCGCGACGGACGCTTGAAAGTGACACACCTTTGGAGGGCGCTGAATAAACTACGCATCTGTCGGAGCACGGGATGAATAATATTTATCTTATTCAAAAAGAGTAGGTACGTGTTGAGTACATGTTTACAAATGTATGTTATGTGTATAGGTCATGACGGCCCGTTCAGGTCTAGTGGTTACCGATATACTGCTAAATCAAAGGTCGTAGGTTCGATTCACATCCAAGACAAAATTTTAAGATGAGCATACTTGTTTGTTCTCCGTTTGGGAGTAATAGGAAAAAATATCAATGTAAGTATTATGTAGTATGCATTGTGTACGGATATCAGCTCAGCTATCGTAACACAGTCATTGAATTGCCTAATTTGAAACGACTGTATATAAAAAAAACCTTCCAAGATTTGTTTATTATTAGTACTACTGCTACTTAATATAACGTCTTTTGTAAGTTCGTAAAACCGTAGCACAGTTCGAAAGGGCAAAAGTTATTTGTATATTTTTAAACAAACACCAGCGATTAACAATCTAGATGATTGTTAATTGTGTACCTTATGTACCTGTCTGTATATAAACGTTCATTCCGCTATATCACTCGAAAGCTTTTGTACAGTTTGTTGTAAAAAACATCGCTTCAAAATTATAATACGAGCACCTCAGCCGGCTAAGTGCTTGCCGTCCGAGCGCGGAAGACGATTGCAAATGCAATGCGAAATAATAACCGTGAGTGCAGTCGGCGCGCTCGTATTAAATGTGTATCTAAGTATTTTCACTGCATGCGTTGTGTGAATATCAGTGAGCGAGTGTAATTTCTTTGAGGGGGCTGCTGTATACAAACTGTAGATACATATTTTTAATACCGTCGCTATACTAACTAAAGTATATTAATATCCAAACTAATATAATTTAGCGACAGTAAATCCTGTCTGTTTATTACTTCATAATCAATCCCCTTAACCGATTCGCTATTTGATTTGGGGATAGCATAAAGTCTAGAGTTTAATCTAGGCCACGTCAATCAATGGGTTCCGTTTATTTAGCTAAACGCCGTATGAGATATTACGAACGGTTTCAAAATATCTTACAAAATAGCTAACAATTGTTTTGTCGAATTTTCTCGTTGCTAATCATATTTATAGAGTAACTCCGAGCTTTATATTAGGGTAAGTCCGAGCGCAAGGTATTCATAATTAAATTTCCCTTATGTTACTTTATTATGAAAATAATGAGGTTGTATTATTAGAACTTAAAGTTCTCAAAGCTGACCTGTGTTTAAGAACAGAACGATAAGATGTTTATTTATTTAATAATTCAGTGCACCGGAGAAAAATACAGCTTATTACGATTCTGAGAATGAAATTGTATTTACTCGAATACCGGAGCCTCACAAACGGAAAACAATTGCACCTCATGAAATATTCGTTAAATGGAAATGTTTTTACAATTTCACATCTCGCGAGAACAGCATTTGTGGTATACCTTCACTTATAATATAATAACATCTCACTAATTACATCTTGTGGCTTTGTATATTATCAATAACTAGCATTATCCACAAATTGTTAGTTTTAAATAATGGTTATAGCATTTGAATCGAATGTCTTAATGTACCTATGCTATAACCAGTGCGGACACTGGTTTAAATTTCACGCTCCGGGGGTTTCAGTTGAAATTCTAGCTCGCATTTCGTGCTTATAGCTTAAAATATACTCCCTATACTGTTGAAGGAAATTATCGTGAAATAAACTTGCAAGGAGCGGGTTCAATAGATTTCTCTCCCCTCATTTTACTGACTAGTGCGTTTAATTGTAGGCTCCTAGATGTTTTCCGGAGTTATTTTGCAGGTCCAGATTATGCGCGTATTGCGTGTATTTGTAGTATTGAACCGTCCGGTCACCATAACAAGCTTTGCCTAGTTTGGGATGAGGTGGCAGTGTGAACGTGTCTTGAGGTATTATTATTATGATTACTAAGTTGAAAAGAGATGATTTGTTTTTCATTTTATAGAGGCGTTTAACTGATCTGCTGTTGACGCCAACTATTCTATGAAAGATTTACGTAGAAGGAAACCCATTAGCCGCGCCGCATAATTCGTTTTCCTTCTTGGAAGCTCCTTCTCAAAGAGCATACAGAATATAAGGAGCTGTTTAAAGAGGAGTGAATGAGATGTAAGCATAAAAGGCTTTATATGTTTCGATAGCATTAGTGGATATTGGATCTGTTGGACAAATTCTATACCTACTCGTACGTTGTAGAGAAATTCAATTTCTAAATCGTGAAATTATTATTTTTCATATCTCTTCATTAGATTATTTAATTATTGAAATGTCTTTGTTCTTTGTGCCAGATAAAGAGTAATTGACAATAGATAAGCCATACATTTGTCCAAGAAACGTTAGTTTTCTTTTACTTGTTGGTAGCTTTACTTTATTTTTGGAATGTTTTTTGAGATTAAATTATATTTATTTATAGAACATAGAAATGGTTTATAGATTCATTATAGAATGCTGTGGCGTAGCGCGGGCGCGCGATGGCTAACCAGTCGTGATTTAGTAGCAACCCCTCTATGATATACTGGCGTTTCCACTCAGACTGTGTTTAGCTAATTTTTATCGGATTAGTATGAACGTATCTAGAATAAGTTAGTTATCAATATTTGGTTCTACTGCTGTTATTTATGCATTTATATTATTCTTGAAATTTACCAAAATGGATACATGAATAAACGTTAAAAATTGGTATTGGATGCGTGAACCTTTGGTATAATATTATTGGGAACTGTCACCATACCAACCTATTAGAATATACTAAATAGTAAATAGTAAGTAGTAAATACTAAATAGTAAATACTAAATACTAAATACTAAATACTAAATAGTAGATTTAGAAAACTTAAGAATACAAAACACATACCTAATCAAAGGTAGGCGTATAGGTAATCAGAAAAATCCCGCTTTATTTGCATGAACGTTCAACAGTGAGAATTACACAAAAAACAAGCGTTACAGCGTACCATTCGGATTGGACATATCTTATACGTACAGCGTGGTTGTAGCCATTTACTGTTTGACAATGGATTGCTGGAAATCGATGTCCCGATCTGATCAGCCGCTGGAGGCGAGCCGGCCGGCGTTCTTCAATCCGATTAGCGCAGCCGCGGTCTGCGGGCCGCTCCATCGAGCGCGGCGCAGCCTGCGCTATGTTTTCGTTTATTTTGGACACAACGCCTGAAAATGAAATTGAATATTCTGGCAAAAGACTAGTTTATTAATAAATGATAGACAGTAGATATAGATCTGTTTAATGTACATTGCTTCAGATATTATAAGAAGATTCATTCTACTAGAGCGCTGATGTATTACGAAGGATTGAAATGATCGCTTTTAATATACACGTGAACTGGCATGCACACCTTTCACATCGCTATTTGTGAGAAATCAAAAAAAAAATTGTCGAAAGTAAAAAAATTACTAGATCTCGATAACACTGCTACCACTATGACTAAAAACCAATGTGATAACCTCTAAGTATACAAATATAATTGCATCAAAATCGGTCAAGCCGTTCAGGAGTAAGACATTTACAAAAATATGTACACCGGGAATTTACATATAAAGATAGACAGATTTTAATTTTAATTTTACTACTGTTTGTAATTATAAATGTCAGAGATAAATATTGTTTGTTTATAAACATAAATATACTCTGGTTGTTATGAACCTCCCTTTATCTTTTAAGGCCTCGCTCACATAGTACTCGGCGCACTTAGCGTTTAATTTTGAATTATTCAAATGTAGTGTGTTTAATATGAATGGAAGTAATAAAGCCGGATCCTCCATTAAGCAAACATTAGGGGTTGAACCCTCTCGAGTTAAATAGGGTAGGCACAGTTATTACTGTAGCGCCCCTAGGACGAAAGCCTCTGGAAAAATACTACATATTTTATATTGAGGATTTGGACAGCGCTGAAGAAGGCTCGATCGCTATATAACGACGAGGCAATATCTGAATTGGTGAATATGAATAATGGAACGCTTACTCTGGAGAATTTCACTTTCGAACATTTAGTACAGATACCGGGCGTGTTGAGATATTGTATGACAAAGTTAATCAGCGTTTCAGATTTACATTGAATCGTAGAAAATCATAATGGGTATATTACGTATAACTTTTTATAGGTGCATGTCGAAGCAAAGCCTCCTCGTGGGTGTAAAAGGCTCCTCGCGATATGCGAAATGCACGTTATACTTAATTAAACTACCTTCATCACTAAGTTATCAGTTTAGTTCACATATACTTATTCTGGTTGGAATAATCAAAATATACAGTTCTCTAACGAAATGTTTTCCAAACCGTATCGGATGCAGTATTAACAAGCAGGACCGGTATTTATATATCATTGCTTTGGTTATCATGGTTCATGTCATACTTTCTCTGGAACGGTATTTCTGGAATTTCTCAGCGATTGTTTCGCGTCACCGGTCAAAGTGAGCCCCAAGGGGGAGGCAGGGGGTGCTCGCCGGCAACGCGTCACAGAGCTGCGCTTTATTGTTGAGACATTCTTCTGATTCTCAACGCGAGTGTTGCTACATGAGAAAATTGCGTTCGGTAATGGGAATACTGAGGCCGCGGTTGACATTGAAACTGAAGGGCGGGAGCGTGTCAAGGGTGACGTAGACATTGACATGGAAAGGCTTCCAACTTTATACTTACGGATAAGATCCTTTCCATTTTGGTCTCGGATAAAGCGTCTGTACTATTCCAATTCAACGCGAATATAATCTTCCGGCTTCTTTGGTTTCTCACGAGTTGGAAATAATTAAAAAGTCGGAGCAAACAGTTCGCTATAAGGGTTAACAATTGACAAAGTCCACCGCTTACGAAGAACGAAAATGAAGGTAATCGGCGAATTTAAAAGAACTGCAAACCGTACACAAGCGACTAAGCACAAACAGAGCCGGCGCGCGGCGCCTACTTCATAAACCAAACACGTTTGCTTACGACAGTGTCCCCGATTGTTTAGAACCGTTTTACAGCTTATAAATCTGTAGTACGCATTGCGGCCTAGTTCGCAGTTCAAAGAGTTCCGACCAGACGTTGTTTACGAACACCTCGCTTTTATTAACGCCTGGTACTTCAGAGGAGTTTTTAATTGCGAGTGTCTAGTGTAAATGGAGCGATAAAACTAACAAGGTGCTCTTAACGATTATGGCCGGCGAGTTTCGAGAGATCAACTCCGAATTCGGAAGTTTCTCGGCGCTCCTTTGTACAATGTACTACTTTATGAGTTCCTTGTACTTTTGAAGTGTACGCTGATCTCTTTAAGCTTCCGTGTACCTGTTCAACCCGGCGAGAGTGTGGGGTGCTACATACCCATTTTTGCTGATGTATTTTTTATGTTCAAAGTGATATTTTAGGTTTTGTTAACTGGAGCGTAGTTCGGACAGGGATAGTGGTCGCAGTGTTGGGTAAATAGTAATTCGAGGTATAGGCGGCGACATTGCTTGATCAAAACAAAAGAAAAGATATTTGAAAACTACCTACCAAATTAATTTCCAATTTAGCTCAATCCATTAGCCTTATAAAATTTTACTACGTGCTTCGTTCTTCGCTCTTCGTTCTTCGCTCTTCGCTCTTCGCTCTTCGTCCGTCTTCCTTCGGACTTCATGCTTCATGCTTCTTGTTTCTTGCTTCTTGCTTCGTGCTTCATGCTTCTGTTTTTTTATTAGAAGACATGGCAAACAGTCGTGCTTCGTCCTTCGTGCTTTGTGCTTCGTGCTTCCGTGCTTTAGAAGACATGCATAACAGTCAGTCGCGTTTGTTAACTTCAGACAACAATCCTTAAAGGTTATCGAAAGCCTCGAAGGTGTTAAAACATCCGACAAACGAATAGGCCACTAATAAAATCCAAAAAACCCGCACTGGAGCAGCGTGATAGATAATGCACGAGGCTTACAGCAGTTTTGTAAACGTATCCCTACATTGCGACCACAATATTTCACAGTAAACATAATACGTAGGTACGGGTGAACAATTCAGAGCCATGTGTAATCACGTCCACAACACGAGCTAGGAGCGCTTCATGAAGTTCCCTGGCAGCCCTCTAAATGTGTAATGAGAATTAAAATAAATAAAAAGTTGTTGCGACACGAACGGCGCTCCCGAGGGAGACATAAGTTTACCAGAGCGGGACGCACGCGTGGAGCTAGGAAGCGGTTTGGATGAGGGCGCACTTTTAATCATGCTCCAATCCTATTTGGTTTTCGTTCAGAGGCAACAAAGTACAAAGCGACGGCGAGGGTCGTGACGGTATCGAGAGCGTCATACCATTCGCCGTCAAGGCATGCACATTGATTTTATCCCCAATGTGCACATATACATATTTCACATCAAAAAGACGCTAGTGAATAAGGAAACCAAATGAGAGGCACTGTCGGTATTTGGTGTGTGCTTCATGTCCATTCCTCTTAGTTTCCAACATCGGCGGCGGCGGGCGGCCGCGCTCGCTGTGTGCGGATTTATCGCGCGTCTGATAGCGCGCCGCCGTAATGTGCCCGCCGTAAAGTATTGCCATCGAGGAAAATATGCTTTAAACTGCTCCGGCTTTCCTATCGAACAATCCGTTCCGACATCATTGAAAACTTCTTGTCAATTCCAAACACGTCCTCCTTATTGGTTTCTTAATCTGAGCTTGTTTATCATTAAATTAGGTGTGGGATTAGCTGCATACTTAGCAATATTAATGACATCATTAATTAACGATTATTGTTTAACAGTATAATACTAATTTATCAGCTATCTACCATATCACAGATGATTCAAATTCCGAATACGTCGGTCGTGTGTGAATTAGTTGCACACTGTTATTTAACATATTGAGCATCTACAGGAAATCAATTCCCTTCCTTTCCTTCCGTTTGGATTTTTTTCTGTTTATTTATAGCATGTGCGATAGAGCGGTGTGTGCCCTCAGGTTTTCCGGTCTTGTGTTTACCGGCGCGATTTACGTTCGAGACGATACGATATCACGGTATTGGCTGTTCTACTCCTCGTATTGTCCAATTTTAAATTATTGTATTGGCTGTACAATACTTGCGTCCCACTGCTGGGCACGAGTATTCCCAAGTACTGAGTCATGCATCATAATCCACCACGATATTCTCTATATGTTTCTAATTAAATATGTTTAAACAATTCGATGTTATTACTGTAGAATTGCAGGTTTACGCTATCGCCGCTAAGTGCATGCAGTAATAGGATACAAAGCTGTTACGCTTGTAAATAGAGATGGACATTGCTTACATGTGCCGCACGTCGATTGCAGATATTGGCCGGCCAATTTCGCAACAATGCAATCAATTACGGCGCCTTAGTAGCGGCTCAATATGCATCATGCCGTCCCCAACATTGACATTTATTGTCTCAGATTTCAGGATTTCTCTTTTTATATTCCTGTAATCATTTTCTGCCCCTTACTGATTAAATATCAAAAGACTGTTTTTAATTCTATTGGCTACATGCTAACTGCTTGAATATGTTCTTATTATATGTTTAAAAAAATATGATTGATTACGGTGGTGATTATTATAATGATGATCAAAGTATTATATTTCCAGAAGTTTCTATCGCGGTAGCTTCCACGAACTGCGGCGTATATAGGGTCCTCGATGCCGGTAAGCTATAAATATGTATGTATATGCGCCAGGGGAGAAGATATATGGGTCCAACTAAATTAGCCCACGCTCTAAAAGTCCTACAATTAAACCTGGGTATATGGTGGTTATTACAATGCATGCATCCATCCATCAGTTATCCGAGGTCCTCTGCTGGACATATATAGATCTCCACTATACCGCACCCCCTACTCCAGAGGTTTTTAAGTCCAGCGATTTTTCACGTCAGGTAATCAAACCACTCGTTAGGAGGGGAATGTGTCCGTTTTGGCGAGATTTAAAAGAACACAACCGTAACTCAACAGTGGGGCGAATAATGTTGAACGGCCATTTAATGAAATCGAATTCCGCCGAAGTGCTCCGGGGTGGAGAGTCAGAGAACAATTGTCAAAATATTCCGGGCTCGCCGCGCCGCAACCGGCAATCGTTTATTCGAATCGAACGCTGAAGTGTGTGTTTGCGGCGCATTCGCCGTCGATGTGTCACCTCAATCGCTTTGTTTGCGGTCTGCTCGGTCAGAGGGAAAAATTCCACTAAGTTCGTTAGTCTAAACATAAAATATATTCAATCATTGTAAAAGAATTCGACCGGTCTTGTGGTCGACCGGTTTGAGTTCTGACTGTAAAACTGGTCGCGGGTTCGATTCCCGCCCAGGATTAACATTTGTGTGCTGAGCACATTTGTTTCTTCTGTGTTTCAACTGTATGTAATAAAAATATTTACATAATTGGTATATCGTATGTATACCTATAATGTTTATCAGCTGTCCGGCTACCATAATGGTACGTTCAGACTACGACACAAATTCTGACATAAATGTCAGACATTAATATATGTGCTATTTACACTTATACGAAATTTTCCACATAAAACTCATTTTATGCATTAAAACGCAATGCAGTGTATATGAAAATGTCAAACGTGATGGAAACTTGTCAACTACACTAGACACTTGAACGCAACGTTTCACACAGCGGTTGATGCGACATTAAATATTGTGTCACAATAAATTTACCAATTACAGACACTCGTGTTCACACCGAGACATTCGATGTATACATTGAGTGTACGGTGTATAGTGTCGTAGTCTGAACCGGCCTTAAGGTTATAAAAAGCTGCCCACTGCCTTCTTTGGGAGCTCGCCCTGCACGTGCCACGGGCAGCATATTGATAGTGGACGGGCTTTTGATGGGTGTCGCAATGTAACATTAATTATATCAGTACCTTAAGTATGTTTATCGGTTGGAAATCGTAGGACTTTCAAGTTTATATGGCGCAATAATGTATTAGTATGATTGCCGTAAAGTACTGAAATATTTTGCGCATTTGGGACAATACAAGTATTGATGCTAAGTGTGCAAAAGTAATAATGCCAAAAGTAATTGCTAAGGTTTGTTAACTTTACTGAAGATATTTAGTATGGTTTAACCTTTAATGTTATTCTTTTTAGGTTTAGTCTTCACGGGCACTTCTGACCTTAACGTTACTTTACTCATTTGCGACGTTGATTGCAAAATCAGTCGTAGGTTCGATTCCTACACACGACAGACATATACATATGTGTGATGAGCAAATTTCTTCTCTGAAAGTCATACAAATATATATATGTAAGTATTATAACGTATGTTTATGAGCAGTCCGGTTAGGGGTCGTCCATTAATCACGTGAGGCTCGAAAGGCGGGGGGGGGATTCGGCCAAAATCACGAAATATCACAAGGGGGTAGGGGGAGTGCAGTAAGATATCACGTGTATTTATTTTTTCTTAAATATTATTTTTATGCCAGTCAAAACCAACCTGCAACCTTTCTGTTTAGACATTTTTATCATGGTCCTTAATTTTCTAGAATAATTAGATTTATTTATACTGTATTTGAAGATAATATTATAAAAAAATTCAAAATTCTTTCTTTCCCGTGTTGTTGTGATTGTTCTTAAACCTCACCACGTATCACCATGGGGGAGGGGGGGTGTTAAAAATGCTAAAATCACGTCACGTCACATCATGTGATTAATGGACGCCCCTTAAGGAAAACGATGAAAGTTAAATAAACGCGGTCGAGATGAGGTCGTTACGGTCGGTACAGATGTAAGAAAAATGCTTTGTGCAATTAGAGTAGTGGTGTGCGAATGAGAAAGGGAATACTGGGATGGTACGGCCATGTAGAAATAATGGATAGATGTATGTAGGTGCCGAAGGAAACTAAGACTTTCCTATCTCAATCAACAAGGTGTGGCAGATAAGGGAGGGAAGTCCCCGAAACCGGCGCGTGTGCATGAAGAATGATGAATGCAGAAAAAGGACGTTATAATCTTGTAAGGCCAGAGACATTTGACACTAAGTGCTTTCGGCCTAACCCGTTATTTCACCAAGTTACTTAACCGAAATGTATTTTTAATATAATTACTACATATGCTACGCGAAAAATGTTAACATTACTGCACACGAAGTTCCCGGGTATACCGGGAGACTATTTTCCATTTAACTTACTGCGATGTCTTCTCCTACGCCCTAGGGTATTCCAAAATGTAAGGTGTCTGTTTACTCCAAAATGTAACTATTTACAAAATTGAATATTGAATTAGACACATTTATTACATTTAACTCTAAAACTTAATTTAGAATTGTTACGTAAATAATACAATTAATAAGTTTGTGATGGACTTTAAAGTAATAAGCAATTTTTCATGTGAATATAGAGAAAAGTATTAATATAGCTTATGGTAAAAAAAAAACCTTTGTATGTCAATAATTAGGTTCGATGTTGGTAGGCAGGTAACATTAAGATTCAAAACTTTCATGATTCCTACCAAAAATAATACGTTAAATGTTAAAACATTTTGGGGTCTTTTTTGTGGATTACAGCTCAACAACGAAATGTTATAGCAATGTAACAGTAAAAAGGATTAAGAAACTAGTAATTAAATATAGAACCGCTTGTAGCCTAGAAGAGTTGCAGATCGCAATGTATGCCTACAGCTACAGCAATGCAATAGCGCGTATCAACTACTTCAAACGTGTTTGCATTGTTATACAGGAACATCATGTGATGGGTAAAACAAACTTTTTTTTTTTTTTTTTTTTTTTTTTTTTTTTTGTTTTGTTTTTTTGTTTACACGTCTGAACTC
>DWQT01004667.1:0-11026 GCA_018244895.1 Myscelus amystis hages
GTAAATTACCTTATAATAATTATTATTAATATTATTAATTTTAAACAGAACCTCGAGTTACGAATATTTTTAGTATACAAGGGTGGACTGGACTCGTTTACCGACAAATGTGTGACATTGTGCGCAGTCCGATAATAATGAGCGTGTACGGCGCCGTGTGCGCGTGTGGGAGGGATTTTAAATGTATAGGATAATATTGTGCCTCGTTCGTTACCGACTAGACAACAAAACATAGGTGAAGTGTTCTTTGATAAAAATTGTACGAGATATTATTATGTATTTTTTATTAAAGGTAAAATTTTATGCAGTGTAAATTTAGGTGTAAAAGAGTAATAATATAATTATAATTTGTTAAGACGATTGTGTAAAGTTTTTTAGTGAATTTGAGACTCGCGCGCCGCACGGCGCGAACGATGTCTCTGCGAATACCGGAGTCCCTTGCGTCGGTTGTGGCGGCCGGGCCCGCGCCCGCGCCCGCGCCTTATGTAAGCAAACAGTCAATTATTTAATACTACGATGAAGTAATATAATAATATTATGATATTTAATGTTATTAAGGCGAGTTGGACGTTAAACTGTACTGAGCGGTTCGAATATGTAGTTAGGCAATAATCATTTTGGTGTCATCGCACGTTGTCGTGTATGGTATTTTTTGTTTTTTGTTTTAATCCATCGAGGGACTCTCGTATATTATTTTAGTTTTAACCCAGTTTGTGTTACGCATTATGGATTCGGGGTGTAAGTTACGGCCTGTTAAGTTTTTACGCGTACCATTTTCTGTTTCGTGAATTTTTTGGAGGGTAAATAATTGATGCCTTGGATGTAGCGCGGCGGTGACCGCGCGACGCGTGCTAACGGAGAATTGAATGAAGCTGAAACAAATTTATAACTATACACATTAATATTAAAGTAAAGGATTATTGTAGACTTTATTTTTTGATTTAAATAAAGTTTGTATGAAACAATAATGTTGTTTTTCTAAGCGCTCGTGCTCTTGCGGAAGTGACGAGGCGTCTCCCGTTCCGTCTCGCTGCTCCCCAGCGTTATGAATGAACGACAATCCGGCCAGTTACGGTGAACATCTGTCCCTGGCAGTAGCACGCTCCCACCCTGCTATTACAATTCGCTAGGTTATAGTTTGGGCGCGCGCTCTAGCGTCCCGTCGATCCCCGCCCGCCGCCGGCCGTCCGTCAGTTACGCGACGAGCGTAGTAAGTGTCGCGTCTTGTTTTACACAGCGAGCTAATTAGTGGTGTGCGAACAAAACCGGTGTAAAACACAGCCGGATGTGCGAAAAGTGATAGTGGTTGCATTGAAAACAATTTGACGGGACGCAACGTTGACACGAAAAAACGCGGGAAACGTAACTTTTTTTTGTGTGCGTTCGGTTTATTGATCGGCTCGCGCCACTGCAATGCACCGGTGTCCAATGATTGCGCGATTCTGTTTACATCCCGCTTCTGTTTCTGGCGCTTTTATTTCCGCTTCAATTATAATCTTGATTTATTTATCACTTATCTAAAATTATGAGTTTATCGTTACGCCTGGCTGAATAGAAAGTACCGTGTAGATATCATACTGTGAATTATAATGGTGGTTGTATAACTATTTTGTCCGATTGTGCTCGGTCCGAGCGATTTCGAATCAAAACACAATTTTATTTTATGGCTGCGAACTCGAATTCTTTGTAACGGACTGGCTATACCAGTTTTTTTTTCTCCAGTAGGTAACGTGCGTGCGGCAATTTGTATGCTGGCCATTATTTACAATCGATTTGACATAGATTTGTTTTACACATGTTAGCAGGAAAAGCAGTACCTATCTATGCTCACGTATTTGTCAATTAATTAATTCAAAATACAAAATAACGTTCACAAACAGTTCATTTATTATTATTAATATCCTCAATATATTTTAACTTGGAATATATTTCTAGTTTTGTTGAAGCTTTTAGTAACATCTGATAGCTCGGAACATTACATGATAAATATTATCCACAAGATACTACTTTGTACTTGCAAGTACAGTTTTTAAATAGTTATATAATAAGGTTTATTATTAGGTAATACAGATCCCCAATATACATTACTATTCGGAAAAAAGTGACCTAAATCAAAGCAAATGATTGTTCCCATATCAAATACGCTTTTATATTTTCTTGCTCGCTTGCTCTTTAGGAATGAATTACGGCGACTCATATCTAAGTGTCGATAAAAATATATAGTAGACTGTACTCTTAAATTAACAAGAATTGATTGAAGCTTAAGACAAATACAGTCATTGGCAAACTGCAGTTTTCGCTTTCGTCTCAAAGGCTTACCCCTGATTATGTGTAGATGTTGCATAAAACTAACCAAGGTATCGCGTTAGGCGGCCTACATTAAAATCTTCCGCGCTCTTGCCGAGAGATAGATACAACTCGATATTAAATGCTAAGATATTTAAAAGTTAAAACAATTCAATCACAACTCCCAAACCGACCAATACAAAAATCTCGATCTGTCTCCATTTCCCATGCTAGCCTACCTGATAAGTGAGGCACTGGCATTTGGATGCCATAAGCATTGACGATACGTCAATTTTTTTTTAAACGTATGTATATAAATTCCAATACTATAAACTTGCAATTAGTGCAGTCTCGCAACGACAGATGAAACAGACAGCTGTGTGCATTTAAATGGAAGAAATGTTTACCAATGAAAACTTTTCACCCCAAAATGCAGGTATTGTGCTCGTGTTCTATTGTATTCGGCCAATATTTTTATGCCATCCCTTTTATTTGCCGCAGAGTAAGGGAGACGACATCGCCAAATAGTATTTTGTACAGCGTAGCGTGGCTAGGGGTGAATCTATTAAACAAAATAGGGGCAAAAGTTATTTCATCATACACCGAATATATTCCTCGCATCAATTTAATTGCAATGCAACATTAAAAATAATTTTTATCATTATAAAGCAGTAAAATAAAATCTCGCTCGAAGGACCAGTGCTGTGAAATAAACTATTGTGATTCAGTTGTAATATAACCTTATTAGTTACTATGTAGATATGTCTGTTAAGTGTTCAAAATAAGTTTGAATGTTATAACAATTCTGAATCTGCCGTGACTGATACTTCCGCCCTAAATTCCTTGCTTTTTGGACTGTATTATGATGATCATTTTTTCTTCTCAATTATACCCTCCAAACATATAAAACGCGGTGCGAGCGCTAGCCAGTCATCTGTCATGTACTGTAGGCGCTTGTTCACGGTCTGATTGCTGTGTCGTAAGGAAACCCTACACGTCGCCAGACAAAAGATCCACATAATAGCGGAATTCAGTTCAGAGAACCGGCTTCCGCTGGATCCTCCGTTTGTCTCTGTCTGGCCTGTTTCTGTTATGTAACACATAAGCCTATATACGAACGTAACTCATGTTATATAATCTTTTCACGCGTTCTTTATATCGAAGTCATGGCTGCTACGCATTTCGTTGGTAGATGGTGGAACATGCTAAAACTACACCTATTTCAGCTCGGAATTAAATGTGCAAACAAATCTATGTTTCGACTTCAGGCGTGCATGCTTGTCCGTGGTGGCCGAAAGGAATGTTCTTACAAATTTCAAGTCTCTAGGCCTTCTGGTTCCAGAGATATCGTGATGAGTCAATATATCGCTGTAAATCTATATATATATATACATATAGATTATAGTCGATTATATAAAGGGGTATTACTTTCAAAACAACAAGCTTATGTGTCGTTAAGCATTGCGGTTTGCGGCGGCCGAGTATACCCTGCACCTAACGATATACTCTGTCATTTCGATATAATCAGTGTGAAAATTTTAATTGACTTTATTATCCTCTTGATTGAGCAATTGGTAGGTCGGAGAAGGGTGGCGTATGCGATTTTTTTTTCTGTATTCTCATTAAATTTCGCTTAAAAAAATTCTTATAACCTCAAATTTAAAAACAAAACAATATCATTCAGCCACACTTTAATGAATTCGTAATTTTTTATTTAACAATCGAAAATATTCACTTGAAATAGTTGATATGGCCAAAATAGAATCCATTATTAGCGTAACCTCAACAGGATCCACGTTTATTAAAGGAACCTGTTGCGTTCCTGAAATAAATTATCTAAACTCAAAACACACTCAGTGTAACGGTCGCCTTCTATTTTCGAACACGCCGGTGTTGCCAGTGCACTGAGCTTGTATGGATATGCCGTGCACAACGACCTCTGGTCAAAGCAGGACGTCGTTATATTAAAATGAATCGGATAACAAATTAATTTTCTTTCGTTTTAAAAGCATTTAGAGATATTTTTTCTTTATTTTCCCCTCAAATTATAGAACAGTTGAAATTTTGTAATCGATTTCTTAAGAATTACATTCTGTTGAAGAATTTCGAATTCAATTAAAAACGGACCTATTTAAAATGCTAATATACAGCTAGCTGTCTATTCTAAAGACTAAATTTTTGCTTTCTGCCATCTTATGGAAAGACTAGGAAAAAAAAATTATATACTGCTTCAAATATTATACTATACTGCTTCAAATAAATCTTATACGCTTATTGCTAGCTAATAAGTAGAAACTTGGATATCTGGCTATATTTTGCGACTAGAACAATATCATTCAATAATAAAGGTAGACATGTGACATCATGTGACAAGGGCTGTCAAAAATTGATATGTCAGTAAAATTAAGTATTAGAGGTTAGACTTGTGTGTCCCGTTCGCTGCTGTTCGTGTGGTAACCTTAGCTATCCCATATTGGGTACCGTTGGATCTCGACCGCTAGCCAGCGGCCGGGGATGGGCAAAAACTGAACGATTTGCTTTTTGTTGGCATCGACCAAAACCGTTGCGATATTGTGTATTTACGATATTAACTATTGAGTATTAGATGCGCCTTTGATCTTGATTTGGAATCAATACGTCATAAAATATAATATACTAACGATACGTTAAATACAAACTGAACCTAATTTTTGAAGAGGTCAGTTTTCACGCGGAACTTTATCTATTTTTTAAGAGCTTTTCAATTTTTTTACAGGAATTTTAAATATTTTTGCGATACCGTGTACCTAATTTGTTGCGCTATTAAAATCTCTAGCAACACAGAGTCCCATCAAAATCGGTGGTGACACGGGTGACACAAACAAGAGAGTGAGTGGAGAAAAAAAAATCAAACCAAAACTTAAATATACACAGCTTCAAATAGTGACAGATAAATTTACGGCACGGAAGGCAAGTCTGTGGAGCCATGAATATAAATAAAAAATAATAATATTTAAAAAAAAACTACATCAACGGCCAGATAAAAAAGTAAATAAAAAAAAAACTTGAGATCAACAGCCAGTAACACTGATCATAACAAATAATAATAATCTTGCTATTATATAAAAATGAATGTTTGATATCTGTATGATATCAATGAACTCAAAAACTACTGTACCGATTATTATGAAAATTGATATATACATGTACACATATATGTATACATACATGTATTTTTGTATAATATGCTCATTGATGCCACTCGCCACCTGGTGGCGCTGCAGAGTAGCAACTTCTGCCCCGTTCAACCGATTGTCATGAAAATCAGTATGACCAATGTATTTTTCACAGAGGAAACGAATATGATATTCGTATTAATATCTTCTTATTTAAAAATTAATGTTTGTCTGTATGTCAGTTATAGAATCGTAAACTATGCAGTTAATCATATGATGATCTTTAGCAAAGTTATTGTGCATGGGCTCGCGAAGGTTTCTGGGTTGGTACGGACCATTTTCGACAGATGGCGCCCACTACCTTTCCTTAAAATTTATTTTAGTTGATGGCGTCGCAACGCGCGCTGGGTACAGCTAGTATTTTAGAATGTTTTTTGTCCCTTGAAATATAGAAAACAAAATATTCTTATAATTAGCACTAATGGACTTGTAATTGGTAATTGAGTACAATAATTTATCATTAATATTTCAGTCTTTTGAGAAAGTCCTGGTACAGAATCTGCGTTTTGGGCTTTCAATCAGTCTCTCTGAAGCTATCGAAGCGATACCACGATGGCGCCTTATACAATCTGCCCTGCCCCATGTGATGCATGCCTTGGCCGCTCTGCTGCACAACAGGTAATATATATTTTATATTTCTAATGTCCCTACAAGTCCCTTTTTTTAGGATATTTGAGGTAGCATCTTTAACAGCATATAGTAATAACTCCTCGTATGTTTCAAGTATTACAACGACGGTGACCACTTACCACCAGGTGACCCGTCTGCCTGTTTGCTGGACTGAATTATATAAAGGAATACCTTCAAACCAAACTCTTCAGCCTCATTAACTTTCCCCATTCTTTTGCCTACTGCTGCAGCAAACCGATCACCAGTCTTGAAGATCACAGGATAAAGTACATACCAAACAACCTTTGCTTTATATCTTGGTTGGTTCGAAGGATTTATTGTAACACCAAAAACACAAATTTTTGCAGGACATAAAAAAATAGGTTCAGCAACCTCGGCGAAATCGGTGGTACATACATTAAAAAAAAAAAGGGCCGAATTGAGTACCTCCTCCTTTTTTAAGTCGGTAATGAGTGGTAATTTTGTTTCTGTGGATAAACTCATGAAAGCGATGATATAGGCCCGTCAGTGACTATCACTGTAATGGTGTAAGGAAAATATTTTAAATTTTACAAATTAGTATTAATTTCATACTTATGCATTTGATCATATATTAAAATAATTATTCATTTACTATTTGTATGTTTCTAGAGTAAAAGACAATATGCAATCCCTGGGCAATGTAGAAACCAAGCTGCTGTACACCTTGCACTGGATCCTGCTGGATGCTTCGGATGAATGTGCCGATAGCGATTATGACAATGAAAAGTACATTTCTAATCCGTTCTACTACCTGTTCTCCATACCGACAATGACCGTAAGATGAATAATTACTGATATCAGAACAAAGAAATTAATAATAATTGTAATTTATAATTAAAAAAAATCTCAACATGATACTTTGAATACTGATACTTTGAATTCTTCTTTCCAGCTTTTTGTGTTCCTCTTTGCCCCAATATCACAGCATCTGAAAGAATCTGATTTTACAAACAACTATCGACTTGAAAATGGACTTAAAATGTGGCAGGCCTTGTGGGAATTCCGTCATCCAGATGCTGCATGCTTCACCACACTTGTTAAGCCTAAGCCCAAACCTCTGGGTGGCAAATACTCAAAGAGACATCAGACAGAGGATATATTTGTAGGATGTAAGTGGCTGCAAAGTAATCTCTTATTTATTCTCATATCACTCTTCTAACCATCCTTCTTTTTATATAATTGTGTATATTTCTGGTTTAAAATTCATTGGTATTTACTAAAAAATTAAAGTGCATAATTAATTAATGAATAATGATTAATATAGTACCATAAACCATATAGCTTTTATTACATAAACCCAATAGTTTGAGACAAGCACATAATTATAATAAATATATATTTAGGTAAGGTCTCAAAGGAAGAGGGGGGTGTAAGTGGCAGCCCCCCAAGTCAACATGTTTCCGTTTCGCAATCTGAAGCCCCATCAAAACAGGCCAGTACTGAAGAAGAACCTTGGATCTCCTCGCCAAAGGATACAATCTTCCCGGAAACAATTCCAGAAGAAAGTTCAAGCACAGAAGAAGAACATGTGGTATCTATTGTATAGTCTTTTTATCATTACACAGTAGCATGTATTACTTCTTAATTAAGTTAAAACTTTTTCTCTTCTTTTGGATTCTCAGACTGTGACAGACATCCTATTCCTAGCCTATACTATTGCCAACAAACTGCTAATTTTGTAAAGTTACTCTACGTTACCGATTCATGGTTCAATCTTGTGAAACATATCATTCGAAATACTTGCTTTCAGTTTATTTACCGGCTGCCATCTGAGCAAAACTATATCGGAGCAAATAAAGGAACGTACACAGTTTATACAGCAGACCCCAGTTTATTTCAAATGCGCAAACCCGACAGCGCCAAGCCAGTGCTGCCCGGTATCAAACCTCTGCCACCAATAACTAAAATGAGGTATCTATTTCCATGGTTTCTTTTATAATTGTGACATTAAGCATTGGTGATATTTGATATTGTATTAAGTATTTTTTCAGCTCCTCAGATAAAGAGTCTTTAACGGACAGTGGAGGGGGTGGGCCCGGGCTTAAGAGTACTCCAACATCCATAGACAAGGCTCCTTCTGCTAAACAAGTACATGTTAGTTTTTTTCCAAAAATGTTCATTTTCAATTGTTTTGGAATGTTCTATGTAATAATTTTTGACAAACATTGCAGGTTTCAGCGGCAACTTTTCTAGATGTTGCCACTTTAAGGTGTCTATTTACCACTCAATGGCAGGAGGAGGGTGTATACTGGGCCTTACATTATTTGTACAACAGGTATTATATACTATTATATTATTACATAATGTAGTGAAAAATAACAAAATTTATAAGTAAGTACATCGAATTATGCGACATTTGTTTCTAGACTTCGCGATATTTGCGATGATATATCTAAACATGTTCAGCCAAGGAAACGAAGTAATTCACTACCTATACCAAAAATAGAGGTATCAATATACCAGAGCCCCGAAATGAAGGACCGTGACTCGTTAAAGAATTTTATAGAAGTACCCGAGTCCAAAGACATATCGCCTATAACGGAGGCGCCATTCGCTACGGTTCCAAAGATTGAAGAAGAAAATGTAATGACTAGACGAGCCAGCGAGAAAGTGAAACGAAAAATGAAAATGGCAGATTTGAAGGCCTTCGTCGAAACAAAACTTTTATCCAAATCGGAAAAAGCTTTAGAAAAGATAGGCCAAGATGATCATAAATTCAGTTTCCATACTGCAGTAAGAATGATATCTGTACTTATTTTTTTTCACCATTGCTTTTATTATATGGTTTAGTTGATTTCCAAAAATTAATAACATTTCTATTTCAGGAATATCATAGAAGTCTAGACAACCCAGACGAGAGACCCAACTCAGCTTTAGGGAGCAACTTCCCTGCGATGGGTCACATACTAACTGGAGACTCCTTACAATGTAATCTCATTAAAGGAAAGAGCATGCCAAGCCTTAGGTGAGCATAGCATTTCTAATCCAAATAATATTTATTTTATCAATCTTTTCAAATTTATCTTCGTAGTTTTAGTTTAAGAATTCTATACCTATGTAAATTGAAAAGATGAACATCAGACTGCAAACAAGTTATTTTCTCGTAGCTAATTACTACATTTTACTTTAAGCTTAGGTTTTAATAATATCTCGGCTGAATACTCTAACATCTAATACGCTTGTACACTCTTTCGAGGTTTTCAAGATACCTTTTTTTAAATTATACCTGGAACATTTTGTTTTCAAAATTAATCCATTTATATCTTCAGGCACAGCATGATTTTTACGTACACGATTTCTCGGTGATTTTCTATTTAAAAATGTATTTTTTCTCTCTCTCCCGTGTTATTGACGCTTAATCCCGTACACTTATATTCTGGACGAACAATATGGGCGCTAGCTGTTTGATTGATGAGCTAGCATCCAATGGGTAAGTCGACAAGTATATTGCAAGGATAGTAGACGCTTCGTTCCATAGATGCAAATTTGATGATTCACCACAAATATCATTCAAATAGTACCGCGCCTTCATTTTGTTTGCGCCTAGACTATAGTTTCCTTTTGTACGTAATCTAGACTTCGAATACAACTGGAGTTCATAACCATTCTGTCGTAAAGTAAGCTTAAAATTAGTAAATGGGAAGTTTTAAAAAAGTTCATTGTCGTCAAAGTATGCACGCACAAGTAATTATTGTATATAAATGCCGTTCTATAAATGGAAATTATAAACGATGTTTCACTAAAAGTAACAGTAGACGTATACGTCACTAGACTAGCGAGATAACGTAGTCGACGGGCAAATTTGGCACATTAACGCTTCAGTAAAATTAATTAAGAAAATGTCAATATGGGTCACAATAGCACGTTGGTATTACTGTGTTCATGTATATTAGCATGTTCTCACAAAGTTTCGTCAATAAACTGACCGCATGCTACCACTAAACACACGACATAGCGAGTAAGCAGCAACGATAATATAAAAAGTGAACAGCCTGTATTAAATTTTGTTTGTGTGAATGCAATTATTACTTTTGACCTTATAATACGGTGGATACGGACAGTCAGACCAAAAGGCAAGGGTAAAAAACGTTAGATGTTTTCGAATACGACTATTTAATAGTATTGCATGAACCCGTTACAGTTTTGTAAAAATTATACATACGTTAACTAAATAAATTCGACTAATATTAACCGTTTTAACGTTAACCATAAATATGGTGTATTATTACAGATACATAGGCGAGATCAAGACGGAGAGAGCCCACGGCGTTATTAGTGCGATGCCGGCCAACGCGCAGAAAAAAAAGAATCCGATCATAACCGTGACCGAACATACGCCCACGCCGTCCCCGGACTACCTCTCGAAAACACGACAGGTAAGACAAAGAAGTACTTGTCTATCAATAGTAGATAGAAATTTCGAAAACGAGTATGTTGAAAACGACTTTGTATTAATTATACTTTTATAAATTTACTTTGGATACTTTTATAAATTTACTTTGGATACTTTTATAAATTTACTTTGGATACTTTTATAAAGTTACTTTGGATACTTTTATAAATTTACTTTGGATTTTTTTTGTTTATCTTGAATAACTGAAAAGAAACAAACTCAGTAGCAAAAATTACTAAAATTTTGCAATTCGAATTGCCGGTTGAGACCTTGGGATCGGAATGTCAGGATCCAATTACAATTACAGGATATATACAGTATATCTTTCATAGCTGTATAATGTAACATAACGGATCATATCCTTCAACTTGCTGTCCT
Source organism: Myscelus amystis hages (assembly GCA_018244895.1). Classification (NCBI taxonomy): domain Eukaryota; kingdom Metazoa; phylum Arthropoda; class Insecta; order Lepidoptera; family Hesperiidae; genus Myscelus; species Myscelus amystis. The sequence continues at coordinate 10,924 of DWQT01004667.1, forward strand.
CGCAAATGTTGCTTTGCCATATAAATGATTTTGCCGTTGTCACAATATTTTTTATTGCTGCTCCTCTCCTATTCATCTTAGCGTGATGTTATATAGCCTATAG